>CAUYQG010168560.1:0-10105 GCA_963574415.1 Tarsius wallacei | reverse complement strand
CCATGCAACTTGGCTACCTAACTAGCTTGCCATAGTCACAGGCACAGGCACCTGAATTTCTTTCCTGAAAGAGGGAGCCTATTCCTGAATTCCTGTTAGCAATTTAAGAGACTTGGCTTTCTTGCCCTATACTTTCTCTAGAGAAGACTCAGCTTTCTAGGATTATTCTTTTTTTTTTTTTTTTTTTTTTGAGTTGGAGTTTCACTGTCGCCCAGACTGGAGTGCAGTGGTGGCGCCCAGACTGGAGTGCAGTGGCGGCTCCCAGCCACCGCAGCCTTGACCTGCTGGGCTCCAGGGATTCTTCTGCCTCAGCCTTCCAAGTAGCTGGAATTCCAGGCACGTGCCACCATGCCCGGTTAATTTTTTGTGTTTTTGTTTTTTGTTTTTGAGTTGGAGTCTCACTCTGTCGCCCAGACTGGAGTGCAGTGGCGGCTCCCAGTCACCGCAGCCTCGACCCGCTGGGCTGCAGCGATCCTTCCGCCTCAGCCTTCCAAGTATCTGGAACTACAGGCATGCGCTACCACGCCCGGCTAATTTTTTATTTATTGTAGAGATGAGGTCTCACCAAGTCGTCCAAATGGGTCCCGAACCCGCGGTCTCAGGCAATCCTTAGTGAGGCCTTTCACTAGACCTGTCCTGAGAACCCCATGCTGATGATGTCCTCAACTTTTAATTAGCAAAATGGCCATTCTTTTCTGCCTGAAACCTGACATTTGCCTCCCACCCTCTAACTTTGTCTTGGAACTGCTCATTCCCCTCCTACCCAGGTCATTGCACTCTAACCCTTGCCAATCCTGGCTTGGTGCCAGTTTGCTCCTTCCTTCCTTGAAGGAATTTCTGCATTTCTATCTGCCCTGTCACATGTTTTATGACTCTGAGAGAGAAAAAAAAAAAAAAAGCAGGAGGATAGGAAAAGGAACCACTAAAGACAACAGAGAGAAAAACCATTCACCTGCCTCACCTATTTTACCTAGAGCTAGAACTGGTCAGTGCCATAGGTTTTAAATTGCATGCACTCAGACAGAATTTCCTCAAAAAACATTTCTAATAGCTTCTCTGTCTTGGCCTCAGGACTCTCTCTCAAACAGTGCCCCACCAGACTGAGGCCAACATACCCTGGATTCTGTAGGAGCTTGGGTGTTAGCCAGCATAAATGCCAAAGTAAATAGAGGAGGGAGGGGGCACAGGATGGAGAGACCAAAGAAAGAGGCACTTCCCAGTTTAGACAGGAGCATTGCTTTTTATAAAAGCTGTGGGTTTTTTTCAGCCGGGCACAGTGGCTCATGCCTGTAATCCCAGCATTTTGGGAGGCTGAGGCAGGAGACTCGCTTGAGCCCAGAAGTTCACGCCTGCTATCAGCTGTGATTATGCCACTGCACTCCAGCCTCAACTTGCAAGAAAAAAAAAAATCTGTGTTTTTACAGTTCTGCTCTTCTAAAACTGTAAATTCTTGAGGAATAAGTTTTCCTCTCATCAGTAGCTATACCTCACTTTTTTGGTTGGTTTTGTTGCTATATTAACAGCACTAGACAGATTTATTTTTCCATTGCACACAAGAACACTTAATATTCATCAGTAAGATCGTTATAAAACACATGGTGCTGAAGAAAATTTAGCACTTTATTATATGTTAGATGAGTAAATGGAATCCTTTTAATCATAAGCATGTTTGGTGTTTTAGATACTTTCAAAATTATTTCTTTTATAGAATAATTTCATCATAAGTAGCAATACCTCAGATTTATTCAACATATAATTTAAGAGAGGGCTGTGTTTTAAAGTAGAAAAGAAACTAGACTAAGAATCAGAAGTTCTAAATTCTAGTCCTTTTACTAACTGTGGAACTTTGGGTAAGGCCTCAGAATTCTGTAAAACACAGGAGCTGAACAAGGAGACTACTTAATTGCTACAATCTTTTTTCAGTTTAGTAACTTGATACGCCAAGAAAAAAAAAAGAAATGTACTTGGATTCAAAAGACTCAGATTTTAATCTGAGTGTTGCTTCTAATTTTATTTGTGACATTGAGCATTTACCTTCTCCTGTTTCCTCATCTGTAATAAAAAGGAAACGGGACAGATGGTGTCTAAGGACATTTCCAGCTCTAAAATTTTATAACAAAGAAAAATGTCTATGGTGCATATGCCGTCTTCTATTTGCATGTAAAATTTGATGTTTTGCTCCAAGTAGACTGACAGAAATACATGCATTTGTAAAACATTTTCCCAGTTTGCTGGAACGTACGTTTATCCCATGAACAGCAAAACTTAGTTCTCAAAGCAGAAAAGCTGTCTTAAGAATTCTCGAATTGTACTCTACTTCTTTAAAATAAAAATTTTTTTAAAATAAAGGAATTATCTTTTGTGACATCCCTCTATCTGAGGTTAGCTCTGGGATCGAGTATAAACCTTGTTATTAGTAGGTTTCATCCGGTGACCTCTGGAGGCCAGAAAGCAAAGACAACTATACTCAAAATTGGTCTTTGCCTGCTGTTTATAAATATACTATTTTAGGTTTAAAAAGTGAATTCTTACAGGCTAAAAAGTCATTTATCACATAAACTAAACTTTTAAATTTTCTTACATGAAAATACGTTTAACACAAAAAATATTTGTGTTTACAATACCTGCTTTTTCATGCCTTAATTATTCAAGTGAAGTAACTTTGCTTCAAAAGGAAGTCAGAGTTACAGTCACGGGTGGTTTACAGAACATTTTCTGGTAGTCTTTGCTTCATTTCAATATCTTGCCGTGATTGGCTGTAGATAGCTACAAATAAGGAAGTCTTCAAGTCAGGGGATTTCTCAGTGGAAGTTCCCAGTTCAACATAAGGGAGAGCTCAGAGGGCTTGGGAGACATGGTAGAGGCTGTGGAAGGAGCTTCCAGACTGTGTAACTGCCTACATCTTTAAAGAGAAATTAGTCTATTCAGGAAGACTTGGAAACTGGAGAAGAGGTAATCAAATTTTAATAGTTCCTACTGATTCTTAACCTAGCAGGGTGGCCTGGATGTCTTAAACTGAAGTGTTGCAGGTTTGTTACATTCTTACTTTTGCTATGTGAGTAATTTATGACGATTCAATAATGCCTTTGTAGTCAATGTCATAGTTAGAAATTTGGCCTTAATAAAATGTGGTCCCCAGCCAAGACCAAGGAAAATTTTAAATACTATAATTATGTTTTTTATTTTGTTCCTAACTTTTCAGGTAGAACTTATGTCTCTATTTGAATGATTCTTTAAAGTTTATGTCTGAAATATGTCTTCGCCAATGAGTGATTTTCATAACATAATGTAAGACTGAAAGATATTTGGTTTAAGTTGTATATAGCTTACTAGATTGAAAAGTAAATTCATACTGTATGGCGTCAGACTTTTTTTCCTTATATTTTTAAAAATCAGACTGGTCTGAACCAGTATGTCTATTCAAACATTAACTCCAGTTTAGTATTTTGTCATCTCACAAGAAACACATGATAATGAATATGTTATTACACTAAAATACTAACTTTATACACAACTCCGCATTTCTTTTCTTGGATCACTTAAACTTACGCAGTTATAGTAATCTAGTCTTATTCAGTTACCAACTGGCCCTTTTATTTTCACAACCAAAAATGGATATTAAATATTGTATAGCATTTTATTAAGTTATTTTCATAAGAATAACTCTAGGAAAAGTTGATAGTTCAAAAAGATTAAAAATCAAGAATCACTATCACCATTGTTATAGTAATAGCTGTCATTTATTGAATGACTACTTGTGGAAAACAGTCACAGGATCTTCCAGCTCCTAAGTGGCAGAGCCAGGGCTTAAACATAAATTCATATCACTTCTGTATCCCTGGCTTTCTGTTGCTACCATCCTGCCTTCTTACAATACTAAAAGAGTATTTGGAGAAATCTTATACAAACTGCAATATGATGGAGTAAAAAGGAAGATGACCTGGTCATGGTCACAGAGCAGCCAAGTCATTTTTAGAAGCCACGTCCTTGTTCTCACTTGCCCACTCCCCTCTCCTCACTTCCCCAGGTACACTTCCATATACGCGCAGATGCGCACCCTAGTCTGCACTTGTGCAGTCAGCAACAGAGTCAGAAGAGGATATGGGGTTGAATACCTGGTCCAACCTGCCTGAGGTTCCTGCCCAGCCAATTGTCCAGTTATTTCTCTTAAACACTTGTGATCACGAAAGAAAGGCTAACTGGATGATGCAGATTAAATTTGTTAAGTTTCTCTGAAAAAGTCCTGATTAGAATTTCATGAAACTTATGCACTAATTTGAGAAACTTCCTGTCTGTGAACATTCTATGTCTCCATGCGTTAAGGCCTCAGCAAACATAAAGTTTCTTTGTTTATTGTACAACATATTCCAATGCATTTTATTTTGTCTCCTTCTTGTGTGTGAGTAGGAGTACTTCTTGATAGGGATATTTGTTTCACTATATTTTCTAATTATTGCTGGCTTCTTGATTTTCTAATTTTACCTTTTATACAGTCATTTTATCCATCCCTTATTTGTTCTAAATTATTTTAGGTAATTCACATGTGATGCCCAGGTAGAAAAAAATATCATTATGTCTCCTCCCTTTTTTCTTCTCAACACATTGGCCAGAATTTCTGGAACAGTGTTTAATACCAGAGGAGAGAGCAATCAACTTGTCTTGTTCCTGATCTCAGTGGAATTTCCCTAGTGGTTAACATTAAGAATAAGATTGGCTGTTGCTTGGAGATAAATAAATTTATCATAAAAACCAAGTAACTACAAGACAGCCTAGTTTTTTAAGGGTGTATTTAACAAAAAAAATTTGAAACTTCATGTTAAATTATATTCAGTGTATTTTTGGTATCATTAGAGACAACTGTAGATTTTTCTACTTCAAACTGTAAAGTTCTCTGCTGTTACACATTACAGTAACTACACTTTTTAAAAATTCCATGCTATCAAAAACTATGTTACTAAAATGATTAATTTGGTGATAAAGACAGGTTTATAGTTATAAACTATACTTTGTTATTGCTCTAATTAAAATAATAAATTGATCAAAACAAGCCAGCCAAGTCTACACATTTCCTCTTTTTCTCTTCAATCTACATGCTTAGGCTCCTCGCCTCCTCTATTGCGTTGGTTTCACAATTCAGTTCACAACTCAAACTAACAGAAAAGAATTAAAACAATGTGGCATAAGCAAAGAAACTCTAGCCAGGCAGAGCAAACTGATACTCAAATAAAGCAGCTGTTCCTACATGTTGTGCAGAAAGCTTTCTTTCTATTATAACGTGCACATTGCAGACCACAGTTCAGTTACAACCAACAGTGATATGCAAAATGTATGTAAAATTTAATTATCTTATATCCAAATTATATTAAGAAAACTTATGCTAAAAAAGAAATACTTGTAATTTACTTAGAAGTTTTGCATTCATATTCATAAGTCTGTAAAATCAGTCCATATTTTTATTTTCTGAAATCTATCCTTGATAAGTTTCAGTATTAAGGTAAAGCGGACTCATAAAGCAAAATAATAAAAATACCAAAATATTTCAAATTCTAAAAAGAAGAGTTATCTGTTCTTGAAATGTTTAAAGAACAAATTCACAAAAGTGTTTGGCTTTATCTTTGATTAATTCCAGGTGGCTCAGCCTGTAATCCCAGCACTTTGGGAGGCCGAGGCAAGTGGATTGCCTGAGCCCGCAGGTTCGAGACCTTCCCAGGCAACTTGGCGAGACCTCATCTCTACAATAAATTTTTAAAAATTAGCCAGGCGCGGTAGCGCGCGCCTGTAGTTCTGGCTACTTGAAAGACTGAGGCGGGTGGATCGCCAGAGCCCAGCATGTCGAGGCTGCGGTGGCCAGGAACGTGCCATGGCACTCCAGTCTGGGTGACAGTGAGACTCCAACTAAAAAAAAAAATTTTTTTTCTTTAAAAGCTTTTCTAACGTCTTCTATTGTTATTGATCTATTGGGTTTTATGCTGGTTTTTTTTTTCAGGCAGTCTAAGTTATTTGTTTTTACTTCAAATGATTCTTTTTATCAAATTTTTCAAATATTTTGGCATACATGGTGCTACCTTGTACTTTTTTCATCATCTCCAGACCTATGTGAACAACTCTTTTTCATTACTCATTTTGTCCATTTATGTTTTCTTTTTTCTTGATTAGACGTGTCACAGAACTACTTCTTGTATGTATCCCTCTTGTAGTTAGCTCTTTTAAAAATAGTTTTTGCTTTATTAATTTTTTCTTAATGCTTTCTTAGGCTATTTTACTTTTCTTAGTTTGTGAGCTGAATTCTTAGTTCGTTTATTTTTATTCTTTCTTGTTTTATAATAAAAATATTTCAGCCTAGGAATGTGTTAGTATCATTTTAACTACATCTTAAAATATTTGCTGTAACAATTCCACAGTATCATTATTTTTCAGTTTTTAATTGCAGTTATATTTCCTCTGATGAAGGAGTTATTTAGGACAATAAAAGGGGATCTTAAAGTTAATAGCCTTTACTTTTTAGAACTCTTTTAGATTTAGAGAAAAATTGAGCAAACACTACAGAATGATTCATACACTTCATATATGCCATGACTCCTCCTACCACTCACAGTGTCCCCTATTATTAACATCTTGTATTAGCATGGTACATTTGTTACAGTTTATGAACCAGTATCGGTACATTATTATTAACTCAAGTCCATAGTTTATTCAAATTTTCTTTTTTTTTTTAAATTGAGGTGAAATTCACATAACGAAACTAATCAGTTTAAAGTCGACAATTCACAGTGGCATTTAGTCGTGCTGACAATGTTGTGTAACCACCACCTCTATCTAGTTTCAAAACACTTTTATCACCCCAAAAGGAAACTATTAGGCAGGTTCCTATTAACCGTTGTACTATTAAGCGGTTGCTCTGTATTTCTTGCACTCCTGGCCACACCAGTCTGCATTCTGTCTCTATGGTTATACCTTTTCTGGATATTTCATATAAGTGAAATCATATAATATATAGCCTTTTAAATCTGACTTCTTTTACCTAGCATAATGTTTTTGAGGTTCATTCTTGTTATAGTATCAGTAGCAACACTGATTGTATCAGTACAGCATGTATCAGTATTTTATTCCTTTTTTATGACCGAATAATATTCTATTATATGTATATACCACACATTGTGTATCCGTTCGTCTGTTGATGGATGGGATATTTGGTCTGTCTTCACTTTTTGGCTATTGTAAATAGTGTTGCTCTGGGCATGCATTTACATGTATTTGTTGGATTGCCTGTTTTGAATTATTTTGGTTATATACCTAGCAGTGGTAGGGTGGTAATATTTTAAGGAACTGCCAAATTATTTTCTATAGTGGCTGAACCATTTTACATCCCCACCAGCAATGTACAAGGCTTCCAATTTCTTCACATCCTCCTCAATACTCTTTATTTTCTATTGTGTTTTTTTTGTTTTGTAGAGACAGGGTCTTGCTATGTTGCCCAGGCAGGTTTCGAACTCCTGGACTCAAGCAATCCTCCCCACATTGGCCTCCCAAAGTGCTGGGATTACAGAAGTAAGTCACTGCTCCTGGCCTATTATTATTATTATTATTATTAGTAGTAGTAGTAGTAGTAGTACTATTGCCATCCTAGTGTATGTGAAGTGGTACCTAATTGTTGTCTTGATTTGCATTTTCCTAAAGACAAATGATGTCAAGCATTTTTTCATGTGCTTGTATCATTTGTATATCCTCTTTAGATAAATGTCTATTGAATTCCAGTACCTATGTTTTAATTGGGTTGTCTTTATTGCCAAGTCTTAAGAGTTCTTTATATATATTGTGAATACTAGGCTCTTTGTGTGTGTATACATATATATATTTTAATATATATATACTTAGTGTATATACATATGTTGTTAGTATATATAATATATATGATTTGCAAATATTTTCTACCATTCTATAGGTTGTCTTTTCAGTTTCTTGATGTCTTTCAGTGAACAAAAGTTTTTTTAAAAATTTTTATGAAGTCAAATTTATTTTTTCTTTTTCTGTTTGTGATTTGGGTGTAATAACTAAAATTCCATTGTCTTCCTATGTCATGATGATTTACCCCATGTTTTTGCCTAAGAGTACTATGATTTTAGCTCTTATATTTAGGTAATTGATCCATTTGGAGTTATTTTTGTATATGGTATGAGGTAGGGGTCCAGTTCATACTTTTGCATTTGATTATTAGTTATCCCAGCATCATTTGTTGAAAAACTATTTTTTCTTCATTAATGGTCTTGACACCCTTGTGAGAATTTATTTCTGAGCTGGGCATAGTGGCTCATGCCTATGATCCTAGCACTTTGAAAGTCCAAGGTAAGAGAATTGCCTGAGCCAATGGGTTAGAGACCATCCTGGGCAACTTGGCAAGATCTCATCTCTACAATAAATCAAAAAATTAGCAAGCCATGGTGGCGTGCACCTATAGTTCCAGCTACTTGGAAGGCTGAGGAGGAAGGATCACCTGAGCCCAGCAGGTCGAGGCTGTGGTGACCGTGAGCATAACACTGTACTCCAGTCTGGGTGACAGAATGAGACTCCAACTAAAAAAATATATATATTATTTCTGGACTGTCATTCTATTCCTTTTCTATATTTCTATCTTTCTTTCAGTACTGCACTGTTTTTATTACTGTAACTTTGTAGTAAGTTTTGAAATTAGGAAGTGTGAGTCTTCCAACTTTGTTTTTTCTTTTTTTTTTTTTTGAGTTGGAGTCTCTGTCACCCAGACTGGAGTGCAGTGGCCGCTTCTGGCCACCGCAGCCTCGCTTGCTGGGCTCAGGCGATTCTTCCGCCTCAGCCTTCCAAGTAGCTGGAACTACAGGCACGCACTACCACGCCTGGCTAATTTTTTGGTTTATTGTATAGATGAGGTCTCGCCAAGTTGCCCAGGCGGTTCTCGAACCCTCGGGCTCAGGCAATCCACTCACCTCAGCCTCCCAAAGCGCAGGATTACAGGCTGAGCCACCGAGCCTGGCCTGTTTTTCCTTTTCAATGTTATTTTGGCTACAATTACAATTCCACATACATTTAAGAATCATTTTCCATTTTTTGAAAAAAAAATTGGAATTTTGATAAGGATTGATTGCATTGACTCTGTAAATTGATTTGTGAAGTTTTACCATCTAAATAATATTAAATCTTCCAACTCATGAACACAGGATGCCCTTTTACTTAATTAGGTCTTTTGAAATTTCTTTCAGCAATGTTTTGTAGTTTTCAGTGTACACAATTTATACTTCTTTGGTTGTTTATTCCTACGCATTTATTCCTTTGGATGCTACTATAAATGGGATTGTTTTCTTAATATCAGAAGTGTTCATTGCCAATATCTAAAAACACCTGATTTTTTAGTGTTTATCTTATACTTTGCTAAATTTTTTTATTAGCTCTAGTAACTTTCTTGTGAATACTTTGGGATTTTGTATATGTAGGATAATGTCATCTGAGAATAGAGATAGTTTTAGTTTTTCCTTTCCAATTTGAATGCCCTTTATTTCTTTATCTTGTCTAATTTTTCCATCTACAACTTCCTGGGCAATATTGAATGGCAGTGATGAAAGAATCCTTGTTTCGTTTCTAATCTTAGGGAGAAAGTTTTTTAGTCTTTAACTATCAATATGATGTTACCTGTGAGTTTTTCATAAGTGCTTTTATCATCCTGAGGAGAGTCTTTTCTATTCCTAGCTTTGAGTCTTTTTTACTTTTATCATGAAAGGGTGTTGGATTTCTCAAATGTCCTTTTGCATCAATAAAGATGATTGTGTGGGTTTCTTTTCTTTTTTTCTATAATATGGTGTATTGTGTGGAAATAGTGTCTGATGTTTAACTACCTTTGCATTCCAGAGATAAATCACACTTGATCATTATGAACATATGAACAATGCACTGGATAGGCTATTGGACTTAATTTATTTTTATTTTTATTTGGTTTTTTTTGAGTTGGAGTCTCACTCTGTCGCCCAGACTGGAGTGCAGTGGCTGCTCCCGGCCACCGCAGCCTCAACCTGCTGGGCTCCGGCATTCCTTCCGCATCATCCTTCCAAGTAGCTGGAACTACAGGTGCGAGCTACCACGC
>CAUYQG010168552.1:0-54556 GCA_963574415.1 Tarsius wallacei | reverse complement strand
ATATGTTGTACAGTTGATCATTGGTATAGAAAGTACTAGAATCTAGGTTTCCATCTCTCCCTGGGAAAGAGGCTCATAATTTAGATTGAATTTCCCTCAGTAATCTTTCAACCTAGTTTGAAGGCCTCAGCCTTGTTTTTCTCTGTTGTTGACAACATCTAGCTCCAACGTTATGCATCGTATGTTATCCCATATGATTTGTACCTGCTCTTATCCAACTCGTCATTCCAATCTCTCCAACTGCCCAAACTGTTTACTATGCTCTCTAGAATGCTCTGCTATCAGCAAATCATACTCACCTTTGGCCTGGAAGGACCCCTTTGCTTTTTAAATTTAACTAAATCTAGTTTTTCACAGTGTTGTTACTGATTTTATTACCCTTACAATAAAAGATGTTTGTTTCATTTGGTTTGGTTTCATTTTTTTCTCTGAATGTGTCCTAAATAGCACAGGTTTGCTGGTGGGATAGGTATTATCTTACTTCTCCATTACTGCTCCTTCAAATTACTTCTTATCACTCTTCCTTCAAAAACCCTTTGCTATGGTCTCCTAGAGATCGTCAGTCTAATTCTACTCAATCATGTTTTTAGAAACAAACTCAGTATATTTCCTTCCATTGCTACTACGATTCATCTTTCTTTTTTATTTTTTTGGAAAGCAGGATTTATTGAGAGGCCAGAAAAGCTCCCACAGTGGGAAGGGACCCAGAGGGGTTGCCCTAATATTCATCTTTAGTGACAGATGCAACACCTCTGCAAGCAGTTCACCTAACACTCTTGCCTCTCTATGGTTTGAAATTTTCACTTTAATAATCTTTGACTCCATCCCAATTGTTCTTTAAGATATAGGTTCAGATCCCAGAACCTGGCATCATTCAGTGTCTCACTAACCCCAATATTTTGATTTAAAATAACCTCCACTCTGCATATGTGACCCATTATTCTAGCTTATTTACTTTAACTAGTAAGATCATTTTAATAAACAGTTGACTCATGTGAGTCTTCCATTGACCAAAACAATTTTCTCTAATCATATTAAACTCTTTATAGATTTAGCTACATTTTCTACTCTGACTATTTAAAACATTGCCTTTCCCAAAGTCACTGTTACTATTGAGTACAACTATTCTTTGCTATTTTGTTTAATTTTAATACATAAATTTTATAAACCTTTGTTTATTCATTTAGTAGAATTTTACTAGTAACTCTCTTAATAGAGCATAAACTCTCCTAAGAAAAGGAATTTTTCTCTTATTTTCCATTCCATTTTCAGGATTTGGAGAGTAGGAGACTAATATACAAATATTATACACATGTATATGCATATATGTATATATGTGTGTGTATATATATAGGAACAATATGTAGTTTATTTTGTTCTTAAATTTGATAATTTGTAATAATATTTTTCTTGTTTACCAAAAATAATACTCCTGCATGCTTAAAGGTATTAGAAGCAGAGAAAGTTAATATTCAAACATTTTTCTTTGAAATTGTCATATTCTCTTTAATAAATTGTGCTAATGAAAATTATGTGCTCTGAAAAATTAAACACAATTTAATCATGTGAAACTAAGTAAAAGACTAATAAACGTATTATGCAGCATTTATTTTTATGACCTCACTGCTTATTATTATGTCTACATTTATATATGTTGTTTTATAAGGTTACATATGCAAAGCAACACAGGATGAACTTAGTAGATGATTCAAGTGATGTAAATTTGTTTAAGTGTAAGTAAATTTCACTGAATACACAAGGTTTCCTATAAAATCTAACTTCTACATACATACAATTCTATTTTTTTCTGAATTATAACAGTTATAAGGTCAAAAATTTGGCAAAGCTTAAAGACAGATTGCTGTATGTTTGCCTTAACAATTCAAATTTCCTTGAAGTAAAATATGCTTGTTTTAAATGGAAAATAGAGACATAACACAAGAAAGTTAGAAAGAAAGACTTAAACATTTGCTGAATATTGGAAAATTAATTGAAGAAGTAAACATTTGGAGACTTAGATATACTTTTTCTAATTCATATAACATCAGTTTTTAAAATTCACGGGATAAACTATTTTAAATAAAATGCACATTTAAAAGAATAGCAATTGTTGATAAATAATCTTCATTATATTTCTGCAGCATGAAAAACATTCTTTATCAGAAATAAATTAGTTTTGTCTGAAGGTACGTTCTTTTCAATCATAACCTTCCGACAAAAAAAATTTTTGTCTGCATTGTTATTTTTTTTCCTACCATACTTGCTCCATCCCTACTGGTAGATTCCCCTTCCCTCTCTCTGCAAATATACATGATACATATATGCACGCAGATGAAACCCAAAATGCATTTTACTAGGTGCTGTTAACCTCTCTCCCCATCCTGAAATAATTACAGCTTCATTGAAGTTTTTACTTACCTCAATCCACTCAATCATGTCAAAATACCTACAGGGAAAAAACACAGCTTTGGGGTGGAAAGAAACCAAGCCTCATGACTGTCTCTTCATAAACTTATGAAATCCTTATCACACTGTATTCTAACAGGCCCATTGACATATGAATCTCCCACACTAGATTTATCTTTAAAAGAAATGGAAAACTCAATTCAAAAATAGTCAAATTAATATTGCCTATGTAATGACAATTAATAGCATAATTTGCTTTCTTATGCAATTACTAGCTTATCTAATTTTAACTTTATGTTGTTTCTGAATTAAGAACCGGTCATCCTAGTTTTAGCAAATATACCACATTCCAGTGTTCCACTTTAAAAAAAAAAAAAAAAAACCTCACGAATATTTCCTGTTAAGAGCTCACACGTGAAACATATTCATCCGTCAGATTACTATTCTATTAATCTCTTAAGTGGTAATGACTTCCGTGTTGAATTTTCAAGAAAAGTTATAGACACCCTCAGAGTGACCTAGTATCTATTATTCACAGTTACAACAGTTACATAGTTAGGTTAGCCAAACATAGTTAGGTTAACCTAACAAACACAAATACTCCCACAGGCTCTTACCTCATTTATTTTCACTTGTTTTCTGGTGCTACACTCACAAAAGATGCCAATTATTTTAATGGTGACAATGACAACATATACATTTTTTGATAAGCACAAATCAAGTATTTGATAGTTGTATTGATTTTTGCCTCTTCCACTCTTCCCTATGCAAAATGTTACATCTAAACCAGTGATTGTTCCATAACCTGGGAAGTAAAATTGCTCTGAAGTTCAGTTCTCTTGTTCAATATTTATTGGTTTTATATTTTTTTGTCCTGAGATTAATCACACCTAGAGAAAACATTTTCCTTAGAAGTCTTTGAACTGAAGTGTTATAATTTTATAATATGAAAAAAAATTTTAAACTTGTCTTAGTTTGCAAATAGCTTATAAATTATTATTTTATACAGTAGTGTACATTTGAGTCTTTTCAGCTTCACAAAGAATCAAAAATCCAAATTTGTCTTTATTACTGACTCTCAAAAAAATAAATGTCATAAATGCACTTAGTATTAAAAAATTACCCTATTTTAACCCTATTTTAGGAGAAATCAGAACATATGTTAAATCCTGCCTCCCAATTTTTTTGCTGCATTTTTAAAATGTGTGTAAATTGAAATAATATATTTTTTCTTTTTTAAAAATAATTTATATATTTATTATAAAGATGTAGGGTACAATTCAGGGTTAGGTATACAAACATTGATCATGCAGGTACCCTTTTTGATAAGGTATGACCCTCCCTGAAATAATAATTTAAGAAATTTTTATCCAATGAGGGTAAAAATAGTTAATGTTAATACATATTGATAATCTAGTACTTATTTTTTTATTTTAAATTGAAATAAAATCATGACAAATACTAGTCTTTGAATATAGTTTTAAAAGTTAGGAAATTAAAATTTAAATAAAGAAGAAATGATACAAACTACAAAATCTTAATTTCTATGTCACTAAATTAAAATTAAAAGGCATAAACCTAGTGAAATTTTATCTTGAGAATGGCATATTATTTTATTTTTAAATATGATTATCCTGTTTTGAAATGCTATTGACTAGAAATTTTTATAATTACACAATACCATTTGTTTAGTATGCATATTTTCACAATTCAGGGTTTTTTAAAAACTTTTTTTACTTTCTCTTTTAGAATTGCAAGTAATATATATATGAAAAGCAGTTCAAAGCTAATGTAACAACAAGGTTACAAATCTAAACACATATGTCAGAACAAAAAAGTTACAATTCTCATGGTAACATTATATCATCAAGAGTATACAGTCTGTACAATAAAATATGTATTTAGAAACCTAACTGGCAATTTAAAATACCACATGTTATATATATTAAATAAGAATAAGTTAACACTCCTAGGAGAACCCTAACTAATCTAGCTTTGTACATGTAAGCCTTAAATTAATAATATATTACTATTAGAAGCTTCCAAACTACAGCTTTAGTCATCCTGTGATTGAATTCTTTCACCCTTTCTATCTGTTCTTGAATTCATTGTAAAAGGGAGTACAAAGGGTTGGAAATGTGTTGAGATGATAGGTTTTATCCATTATATTAACAGTCTCGGCATTATTTCTAGGTTATTGCTCTCCTATTACCATATTGTATGATTATACGGTAACTCTACATTTGATAAAACAACAAATTAGATGGTATACCATTAGAATATGCAAATGCAAAGCTTCCATTCTTGAATTTTAAGTAAAATATTTATGAACTTATTTAAATAATAATGAGGTGGAGTCCTCACAGTGTCATCTTTTAAGAATTATGACACGTATGTAACATCAGAGGGACTCCTTATTATAGGGGACCTAAGTTTCCTGCTGAAAATCAGATTCTATGTCTCACAGCTCCAACCTGATTATCCAGTTGCAGGAACACATTGAAACAGATACATCTAGCTTTTGATTTATAAAAGTGTTTGTTAGTGAAATCTTTTGATATGTTACCTTGCATGCGAATGTATATACGGATACATATATACCTTTAATATTTCAATACCTAGGTGACTTTTATAAATTTGATATTAGAATTAATCTATAATGTCATTTATAACACACAGGTAGCATGTTTATAAGCTGTCTTTTACATGGATCTGCACATGTAAACTAAATTAAATTTATGGAGAAATGTTTACCTTGGACAACTTTGAATTACAATTTATTATTTTTTAAGATCTGAAGATATTTTGAGTGTTTCTGAGGTGCGTGAAGTCAGAGATAATAAAAGTCACATTTATTTTTCAATAGAATTAAGATTGGAACTCTCAGTTATTTTATTTTCTGGTCAACTCCAGTTATATTGGACATAAATATGCCCACTGTTTCTGTGTTTTTTTTTTCCTCTACACTGAATGATCAGGGCATAAAAGTTTATATGTATTCACTTTTTTGATAGGGTGCATACCATATGGTTTAAGAAAGCCAAACAATAAAGTCTTTTTTATATGGGTCAGTTGCATTATTAGGAAATACTCCAATGTGCAGGATATTTGTTGAATTCCATTGCTGTGTTTGTACCTCATCTATGATTCTAGTGAGTGCAGAAGTAAAAAATAATCAATCCAATCCTTAGATTTTATTTTATTTGAAAATTAAATTGCATAAATTACTGAGAGAAAGTTGACTACATTACCAAAAACAAATTGGGTCCCTCTTAACTTAAAAAAAAAATTCAGAAAAATAAGTATCCAAGTATCTATAAGGTATTGGTGTACTATCAGTAGCTTGTAAGTTACAAAAAGCTAATTTGTGTCTAATTTTTAAAAAAGAACTACCATTTGTAAAGTACCCCAGGTGAATTAAACAAATGCTGCTGAAAATATTTTCTACAAAGATAATTAAATTTTTTTGTAATACTTGATATGCTGCTATATGAATGGATTAGTGTATAAAAAGATGCCTTCAAAAATGTTCTTCAGAAAACGTAGTAAAGATTTTTAACTATAGCCCTTCCATATCATTGAATTTCTCAGACATTAAGCATCTATGCCACCATCTGAATATTAGTATAAAAAAGACTTTTATGACAACTATGCCCAAAGTCATTTCAGATGAATTATTGGTTTATCGATGCTGCTTTAACACATTATGACTATTTTAGTGGATTGAAACAATAAATATTTATTTTGTTATAATTCAGTATGTCAGAAAACTAAAATGATTGGCAGAGTTCAGTTATTTCTTTAGGGTCTATGAGAAAATCTGTTTCTTTTCTTTTTGCCAAGATTCCAGAGGTTTTCTGCAGTATTTGGCTGTGGGTCCCTTTTTCCATCCTCAAAGTCAGGAGTACATAGCATCATTAAATCTCTCTCTAATTTTATGACCTGTTTCCACCTTCAGATCTCTTATTGTCCCTCTGTCTTTGTCCTCACACTGCCTTTGCTGACTCTAACCTTTCTGTCCTCTTTTTATAAAAATACTTCTGATTATGTTGAACTCACCCAGATAACCTAGGTTAATCTTTCCATCTCAAGATCCTTAATCCAGTCATATTGGCAAAGCAAATTCACATAGTGCAGGGACTATGTAAGACAACATATTCACATATTCTGAGAATGAGAATGTGGATACCTTTGTGGAGCTAGTATTCAGCCTATCACAGATACAAAGTGTTAAATAAAAAAATCCAAAAGCTAGAAGGACAGAGGAAATGAATTAATGCTGGATGTCCATTTGGTGGGATTATTTGTCTTGTTAATAATCTAATTTCTAAATTATAAATTCTGAATTACAAAATTAAGAATTAAGTATATTGGTGAAATCCCTCAACCTGGAAAAATGTGTAAAGTAAATCGAGGAGGAGATTATAACATTGTTTGTAATATACTTAAAATGCAACATTAGTATATTTATATATAAGCAACAATTAGCTGTATTGTTATTCATTATTTGCAATTGAAAGAGCTATAAAATAGCTTAGAAACTTAAAAAAAAATCTCTGGACCAGATAATTTTCCAGCAGAATTCTATAAAACATACAAGGAATAGGTGACACTATTCCGTACTGAAAGTATCTGGGCAATCAAGAAATATGAAACTTCCCAAATCATTTTATGAAGCTAGCATTACACTAATACCCAAACTGGGCAAATGCCCAACAAAAAAAGAGGCCAATATTTCTGATCGACACATACGCAAAAACTCTCAATATGATTCTAGCAAATAGGATCCAACAACACATCTCAAAAATTATCCACCATGACCAAGTAAGCTTCATTCCTGTGATACAGGGTTGGTTCAACATCTGCAAGACCATAAATACGATTAAATACATCAACAGATGTAAAAACAAGAACCACATGATTATATTATATAATTAGGTGCAGAAAAGGCTTTTGACAAAATCTAGCATCTATTCTTGATAAAAATTCTTAAACATCTAGGCATAAAGGGAACATACATCAAAATAGTAAGAGCCATCTATGATAAACCCCCTAACATATTGTTAATTGGACAGAAACTGGAAGCATTTCCCCTGAAAACTGGCACAAGTCAAGGCTGCCCAC
Source organism: Tarsius wallacei (assembly GCA_963574415.1). Classification (NCBI taxonomy): domain Eukaryota; kingdom Metazoa; phylum Chordata; class Mammalia; order Primates; family Tarsiidae; genus Tarsius; species Tarsius wallacei. Next base: position 47,026 of record CAUYQG010168552.1, on the reverse strand, counting down.
TCTCACCCCTCCTGTTCAACATTGTGTTGGAAGTCCTAGCTAGAGCAATCAGACAAGAGAAGGAAATCAGGGGTATCCAAATAGGAAAAGACAATTTTAAGCTATCCCTCTTTTCAAACAATATGATCTTATGCCTGGAAAACCCAAAAGAATCTTTCAGCAATCTCCTTGCACTGATAAAGGACTTTGGCAAAGTCTCAGGGTACAAAATCAATGTGCAAAAAACAGTCACATTTTATACACCAACAACAAATAGGCAGAGAACCAAATAAAAAGCACAATCCTAGTCACAGTAGACACACACACACACACACACACACACACACACACACACACACAGAAAAAGAAAAAAGAAAATAAAAAAGAAATGCCTTGGCATCTTTCTAACCAGAGAAGAGAAATAGCTTTACAACAAAAACTACAAAACACTGCTCAAAGAAATCAAAAAAGACAAAAACAAGTGGAAGAATATCCCATGCTCATAGATTAGAAGAATCAACATTGTTAAGATGTCCATCCTACCCAAGGCAATTTACAGATTCAGTGCAATACCCATTAAATTACCATCATCATTTTTCTCAGAACTGGAAACTACAACACAGAAATTCATATGGAAACAAAAACGATCATGAATAGTCAAAACAATCCTCAGCAAAAGAAACATAGCAGAAGGTATCACACTCCCAGACTTTATTGGTACAAGAACAGGCATGGTGCTGGGAAAACTGGCTGACGACATGCAGAAGACTAACACAGGACCCCTAAATATCATCATACACAAAAATCAACTCTAAATTGATCAAATACTTAAGCATAAAATCTCAAACTATAAGAATCTGAGAAAACACAGGAGACACCCTTACAGAAATTGGAATAGGCAACGAATTTCTGATCAAAACCCCAGATGCCCATGCCATGAGAGAGAAAATAGACAAGTGGGGTCTCATCAAACTGAAGAGCTTCTGCAATGCAAAAGAAACCATCAAGTGAGCTGAGAGACAGCCCAAAGAATGGGAAAAAATATTTGCCAACTGTGTATATGACTAAAGCCTAACATCCAAGATCTACAAGGAATTCAAATGTGCCAAAAGAAAACAAACAAACAAACAAACAGTGAAGACCAATGTGAGGCCCAAACATCACCTGTATGATGACCACTTACGTACTTAACCCTGAATTGTACACCACATCTTTAAAATAATTTTATAAAAGTGGGCAAAAGACATGAATAGACACTACTCAAAAGAAGACATACAAATAACCAACAGACACATGAAAAAATACTCAGCCTTACTAATCATCAGAGAAATACAAATCAAAACCACATTGAGATGCCACCTAGCTTTAGTAATTATGGCCTTCATTAATAAAACCAAAATCAACAGATGCTGGCAAGAATACAGAGAAAAGGAAACGCTCCTACACTGTTGATGGGAGTGCAAATTAGTTCAATCTCTATGGAAAGCAGTGTGGAGATTTCTAAAAGAACTATTAATTGATCTTCCATATGACCCAGCAATCAACCTTTTGGAAATAAACCTGGAGGAACTCAAATAATTCTTCAAAAAAGATATCTGCGCACACCTGTGTATTGCAGCACAAGTCACAAAAGCAAAAACATGGAACCAAGCGTGCTGCCTATGGAAAGTGAAGTAGATTTTTAAAAATGATGGAATGTTATGCAGCCCTAAAGATAAACAAAAATTTTATGGATTTCCTAGCAACTTGGATAGATTTAGAGTCTATCATACTCAGTGATCTATCACAGAAACAAAGAACTGAGTACCATATGTTCTCACTCATAAGTGGACCCTGAACACCTATCATAATACTACAAGAAAGGGATTGTCAATGGGGAGACATGACCAGGAAGGGATGGAAGGGGGAACACAACATCAATAAGTGTGTGTGATCTCAATCCAGGCAAAGTGAGGTCCAATGGGAGGCCCAATCTTCACCTGTGTATAGATCACTTATGTACCCAATCCTGACTTGTGCCCCACATGTTTAAAATAAAAAAGAAATAAAAAATATTTGGAACCCCTCCAAAAATAATAAAATAAAATTATCCACAATTCTTTACCTAGTACCAATTTAATTAAAAAACTAAAAGAAATGATAATATTAGTTGCTATTATTTATTCATCTTATAGTATTTGCTTTTTTCAGCATTTCACTTGCAACAGCTCATATAATCCTCATAAAGCTCTCATGAGATTTATACTCTTGTTATCATTGTTTTACAAATGAGAATCTGAAGGTTTATTTTAATCAAAGGGTCAAAAGCTTAAGTGTCTTACCATGTGAATTTCACTATTCTATGCTGCCTCAATTTAAACGAAATGTTCTTGTCATGATATAGAATATGAAGAGGTGGTTATAGTCTGGGTATGGTTTATTAGAATGTACGTATGTGAATGATACTGATCTCTTGGCATTATTGTTGACATTAGCTCTTCGTTAAGGGGGCTTGGAGGTAAGGTGACAGCCCATGTTGAATTGGGCATTATTTCAGTCTGAATGCATTTCCAATAATAATGGTTCTTAGTCTTTTCAGTTTGGATGGTTCTTGTTCCCTCTCCACCCCTATCCACTAGAAGTTTTGAGTTGTGAACAGTGCTACGCACATTTAATATCGCAAGGTAAACAACACTAAAAAAAGTATTCTTCACTGTTTTTAATGCCTGGAGAAACAAAATTCTGAAATGATAAAAAGCACATTTGGCTGTATAGCTATCACTGCAAGAGCACACTGTTGTTACAACAAGGTTTCAGGATTACTAGGTAAAATTGATCATGAAGGCATTGCTTAGAGGCTTCACCTTATGTGACACTAAACATTTGCATTTTAAGTAATGTGGTGGTTCTGAGTAAAAAGAAAACCGAATCTGGGAATACGTGGCTGTTGATATAGCCAGTGTATATTGAAGTTCTACTTATACTTATTTAAACCTTGAATTCTACATGTGGTCGACTCCGTTAGATTTGGTTTTCTTCACTTGGGGTGGAGGAAGCTAAAGTGTAGCATGTGATAGCATCGGGCAGTTGATATGATTGACAAATAAGTTGAGCCAATAATGTCTTAATTCCTGTTATTCTGAGTTCTGAGAGCATAAGCAAATGGGAGATATGCTTCCACATTGTAGAATGGAGCAGTAGGAAGTTTAGCATCAATGGGAGGAATCAAGAGGAAAGGCACTGTAGAAATCTCAAACTCAAGCCATGAATTAGTGCTGCTAGAGATGAGTGTGTATGTGTGTGTGTGTTTGTGTGTGTGTGTGTGTGTGAATCTCCATGTAGTCAGGGTGCTCAGCTTATATTCAAACACTTTTCTTTAGCTTTCACTAAGATAGCAGAGCAGGGATGAACACAGATGAAGTATGTTCAAAAGAGGCATGGAAAACCCCTATGTTCACTGATTCTGAGAGAAAGACTTGCGTAAATTTCCCATTCAGGGGCCAGGTATGAGATATTAGGAAGCTGGATACTTGACGTTACTACTGCTTTTCTCTTTTGTCTATGTACTTTCTGAATAGGTTTATTTTCCTTTTCCAAGTGCCTGCTGTTAAGGAGTGCTGATTTGGTTTGAACTGTGTGGGTGGTCTAGGAAAGTGGAACATATTGAAAGAAAATTATTGAAGTTAAACCAGAGAAACCATTCTGAAACAATTGGAAAAATTTCAATTGCTTGCCATGTAATGTACTTTTGGTTGCTTTTAATCCAGATGTTTTGGACACTTGTTGACCTAGAATGCATTTATAAACATCCTGCTTTTAACATAGTGTACCTCTTATCCCAAATCATTAGACACACTTAGTTTTTGAAATTGACTTTAGGTAATTTTGTCACAATGTAGCAGCAGTCATTTACTTTTTTCTGCCAAATATTTATACATAGTTGGCCTTGCCTGTCAAACTACCAACTTTCAAAGCTTAGGTAATAGCACAAATAAATGACCACTGAAAACAAACTGTAAACACCTTCTAAATTAGTGTTAAAATAATTCCTGGGGTTAGATGGTTCTTTTGTCTAAGAAAACACCTTGATAGGCTTTTCAGCTTAAATAGTTTTTCTCTACTACAACTTTAGCTCATATCCTGGGAGAAAGAGGGTAAGTCAAATGCAGATTACAACTATTCTGCATCATTGAGTAAGAATAGTTTGAGTTTCTTCCTAAAGAAGTATGGTGATGATGAGAAACGTGTAAACTGATGAAAGAAGGTTATATAAAGGCTACCAAGAGAGATAATATTAGGCTGGTAGGATATGATAAGCGATAATTTTTATGGAAGTCTTAGTATGAAAAAAATTATTTGATTAACTAGGTTGTGTGGGAACAAAAGAAGACAGTGTTTGTTGTATGATACAAACTCGTCGAAAGAAGACACAGCAAAGGAGTCAAGACCAACAATAAAGAGCTAATCAACAATAAATAGCCAGATGAAAACAAAGAAGCAGGGGATAAGTAAATCCATAACAAGGTGAGAGGTATTTGAGAGTTGCAGAGGGTGCTATAATTCCAAAACCCTTTTTCTCTCTCCATTTCTCCCTTCTTTCTTTTACAATGTATCATTTATCTATCATCTATCGGTGAACTGGTGACTTTAGGCATTTAAAGATGTTGCAAATCTTCAGACTGAAGACTTCCTGTTACTCTTAGGTGAAATAATAATACCTTTTTAATGAAAAGGATTATTTCATGTACCAGGAGAGCTTCTAGATCCTTTCTTGCTTCTCCTGCTCATCACTGCCTTAAGATGAGAGAGCAAAAGAATGAAAGATGATGTTCCAAGTAGTTTTAACAAAATCATAAATGGTAGATATGATGATAGCTAATAGCTAAAATGAGCTCTTTGGATGGAACCTTTTTTTTTTTTCTTTGCAATACACCTTGTACCCCAATCAGTAAAAGATCATTAAAAGGTTTAAATATACTAAAGTGTTTACTAGATTTTGTGTATTTTCAAACCCATGATAATGTATAAAAGTTATACTGAGACACCAGCACTAAAGATGGGTATCAGAACTGGGTTTAAATAGATTTCTGTGGTTCCTTAGATCTTTTTTTAACCTCTTCCCCTTGCCCTCTCAAAAGGGCTTCACTATAGATTGAACACTTTCAGACTAAAATTGGGGAAATGTTATGTGCATGGAGGTGGAAAACACACATTATTTCAAAAGAATGGAAGATGATAGAAGGTTATCTTTGAACCTCAAAGTTTCTCTTCCTGGCAAATGAGCTATAAAATGGTTTTCTCAATATGAGCCCAATTTAGCACAGTCCTAAGTTTCAACGACTTCTGGATTTTTGAGGTCATGGAAAAGTAGGCTTCCTGTGATTGTCTCCTATAGAAACTCCATGCCTGTGATAAAAAGTAATTCAAGGATGTCAGCATGTTTACTTTTAATCTTGCCAATGTGTCAAGAAAAGTGTGAGTGATAAAATCAATTACAGCAAACATACTAAGTTGCTTTTTATTTTGTTTCTGATCTGTTATTCAGTTTTTCATCAAAGTTAGAGTTGAACCAAGCTAATCTATTTCTCATTAGAAAATCTTATACTGTGTTTGGAAGGAGTGGAAATCAATAACAATAGACAGTTTTGAAAAAGAGCACTCCAATTTGTTTGCAAGTGTCTTTTGGTGGGTTTTAAAATTGACAAGAGCTTAGTTGACTTTACACAATAGCTGAGTAAGGAGCTGCCTGGAATGACAAAGATGGGGAACTTCTGAACAGATGTCATATTGCACTCTATATATAAGTTGAAAATATCATAGTAGGAATGATTTTTTTAAATTAAAATACTTTTGTCTGTTTAAAGGCCCTTTAATGACAATTTTTGTAATCCGCTTTTATTCATTGACTTAAACTACCCCTCTTCATTGTACTCATAGGGGATGCCCATCTCTGGCTATATTTTCTTATTCTCTATTATTAACCTCTTTAGACAACACTTTTTCCTTCAGTCTTAGATATCATTTTCTTTACTTCAGTACTTCTATTTCCAATATCCTCCAAACTCTTGTAAAATTGTAATTCCACTGCACCTAGATGAATCTTTGGGTTAGTTTGTTTTTAGGTTAGGTGTTAGACATCGAAATACTCCTCAGAGGTATGGCAGAAGTTTGCTTCTATAAGTCATCTCCTAATTTATTTTATCCCTCAACATTTTTAGAAATTCTTCTAGGTATTTCCTAGCCAGACTCCATCCTTTTTTCTTTCTTTCTTTCTTTTTTTTTTTTTACTATCTTAATGCTCCTCCACTCTCTAGAAACCTGGGACCCCTTCCCATCTTGCTTTCTCGCAGATTCTCTCTCTCTGTTCACCGGGAAAAAAAAAAACCAATGGTCTATCTCCCCATTTACTAACCTATCTGCATTTAGTCTTTCTTCTTTACCATGGTTACTGAGGAAAAGGTGTTCACTGAAAGACAACTCTTCCACCTTTGCTCTGAACTCCATCTCATCCCATTTTCTTAGGAATCTCACTCTCTGTGCCTAGATATGCAATGTCCCCTCCCTAATGGCACCTTTACAGCGATCAGTATTGTAGCATACTCAATTCTCTACTATCTTAAAATACATCTTTTTCCCCCCTTCTGTCTCACGTCTTCTTTGAGTTAAAACTCTCTTTTCCACATTGAAGATTGCTTAAAGAGTTTTTGGTACTTGCTGTCTTTTCCCTTCCTCATTCCCTCTTTGCTTTCATTCCATCCTAGTTTTATTAGTCAGTTTTGTTGTAATAAATAACTCCCCTAATTTTAGTAGCTTGTAACAACAAGCATTTACTGCTTGCTCACGTTCCATGTTAGCTGCTGGTGGCTTGTTGGTTTAGCTGTTCTCTCAGTGTCTCATTATTTTGGGACCAAATCCCTTCAGGGAAATGCTATTTCTATGGCAGAAGTAAAAGAGTAGAAGCTGGTAAACACTCCATGCCCTTCAATCTTTTACTTGGATCTGGTTAAACTCTAAATCACAAATGTTTGTGACATTCAGACATAATATCCTTTTGTATAATTTGTGTAAACCAAGAGATGTGGAAACCATTTCTCTGGGGGCATAAACCAAATTAGTAATTAGAGCAAAAATTTAGGCCTTTGGGTTGTGCTGTCAGTGCCGAGCATCAGATCCCAAAAGATAGAGGTGCCTATGTCAGCTTTAACACATATATTGTGTGGGTGTTTCTGGTTATGAGCTCCTCTAAAGAGCAGGTTGCAGATTGAGGCCCTTCTGCCCAATTCTAAGGGTGGCTTTTACTGGGTTATTCTATTTTAACATTGAACCTAACCAAAGATGTGTTCGTATTTTTTTTTAATCCAATACCTTCTCTTTCTCCAATGGGCATGAGGATAGAGATCATTTTCTTGTTGGGCATTAAACTTGATGCTCTAATTCACCCCCATGTTGATGAGCCTCTTTCTGAACTAGAAATGTGATATGCCTCTACTTAAAGCTCGGCATCTCAGATTCCTCCCACTACACAAGACTGAATAAAAAAAATACTGGCTAGCCACAGTTTATACTTCTTTCTCCTTTCATTTACTTACACAACCATCTTGGCAGTTTGAACTAGAAAAATCTGTACTCTTGCATCTGCTGTGTTTCATCTAATGTGTCTATCACTAACTTATTTATGCATTGACCTCCTACTTGTCATCTCCATTTCAACTTAGAAGCTACCATCACTATTGAATCTTATCTGATTGCCACACAGACTTTTGCATGCTTTTCTCTGTGTTTCTACTAAATTTGATTACATAGTTCCAAAAAACAAACATTAAATTTAACTATCTTATATAATTTTTGGTATAAAGTCACAGTAACATACATATGCCATAAATAAACATACATATATAAACATATATGAAACCATATACACAGACCTAATATATTTTATATATATATATATATATATATACACCAAGTACAACATAAAAATCATAATGCAAAATAGATCAATACATGTATACTAAATATATAAAGTGCTTTTGTCAAGCACATTTTAAGGGACAAACTTTTTGTTCCTTTGAAATTTTTCTGAAGTAGTCAATCATGATTCTAAAATAAGAAATTCTTCTTTTCCTATTATATATTATTATTTCCAAAATAATTAGTTTCAAGTGGAAAATAGTTATACAAACCACACACATAGTTAAAATTTTCACATCCTTCTTCAACTATTCAAAGTTATTAGAGATACATTCCTAGGCTATGTCTGACAGCCATTCATTTCCATGTGAATTACCTGAAGTGCTGAACAATTTAGTAGAATTGATGAGTCTTAGTAAAGGTTTTATATGTTGCTTTTCTTCGCTTATATTACTTTGGGTTCTCAATAAGTTTTATTTGAAATATTGAATTTGTCTCACATTGTTTTCTTACCTCCAGTCTCTCCTCTTTCTGAAAGACAGCCTTCAGAATAGTTTTTTAAAAATATAAATCTGGTCCTTTCATTATTTAGTTAAAAACTATCAATAACTCTCTATTTCTTATGGTATTCATAATGGACATCTCCCTATCCTTTATCCTTTATCCCATTCAGTCATCAAGTTGTATAGATTCACTTTCCATGTCATTTATCATATCCGGCGTCTCCTTTCTACCCCACAGCTACTGATAATTAAAGCATCTATCATATTCTTCCTGAATTACAATAGCCTCAAAAATTAGCCTATCTTCTTTGAGGTTTATCTTTCTCTAATGCATTCTCTACTCTGCTGCCAGATTGATCTTTTGCAAGTAGAAATCAGTTCAGATTAGACGCAGGCTAAACTCCATAATTTTAGCACTTAAAAAAAATCTGTCTTTATCTTCTGATTGGTGTGTGTGTGTGTGTGTGTGTGTGTACATGTGCGTGTGCACATGTGCTAATAACAGTGGTACATCCATTTGGAACATGGTTCAGCACTGTCTTCCTGGAAAATACTTTCAATGCTGAGCTTGATCATCTTTGTCTATAGAGTGTTTTCTGGGCACTTCACTGCCTACCCAGCAGAGAACTCACCATTCCATTCTTTGGTGCCTCATCTTATTCTGTTAATATTTATTTAAAGGTTCTTCGTAATACCTAATTGCCTGAGTACATATTCCCACACTTAGCATTTTTATGCATTTTCTATTTTCCACCCACAAATGTGGTTTATTTCATCATCGTAATGATGATTTCTTTTTTTGTTTGTAAAAACTTATTGAAGTAAAATATACATCTATAGTGTACCATCTCTGCCAAATTTATGCGTGTGGTTTAGTGGTAACAAATAATTTTATATATTCTTTCATTTTACCTTCATTTCCTCCACCTGCTTCCCTTTCCAACCTCTGGAAACAGCCAATCTACTTTCTATCTTCATGAGACCTACTTTTTTAGCTCCTATATAAGAGTGAGAAATGTGGTACTTGTCTTTCTGTGCCTGGCTTAATTTACTTAACAGATGAACTCCAGTTCCATCTATGTTACTGCAAATTGCTTAATTTCTTTCATTCTATGGCGGACTAGTATTTCATTGTATATTCATTTGTATTCATTTGTTGATAGACACAAAAGCTGATTCCACATCTTTCTTTTCTTCTACTAATTTGCCAGGTAAAAAATAATTTTCCTTTATTATAAAGATGTGGGGTACACCTCAGGGTTAGGTATATAAACATTGATTATGTAGATACCCTTGTTGATGAGGTATGCCCCTCCCTCCTCTAGCAGTTTCCCTCATCTGTCAATCCCACCCCTCTCCCCTGACAGTTTCCCACTACTGCCCATCCCTTTCTTATAGTATTACAATTGTTCAAGGTGCGTTTATGAGTGAGAACATATGGTACTGTGTTCTTTGCTTCTGTGATAGATCACTGAGTATGATCAACTCTAAATCCATCAGAGTTGCTGCAAAGTTCATATGTTTGTCCTTCCTTATGACTGCATAATATTCTATTGTGATATGTACCACATTTTTTTAACCAGTCCAGCTTCGATGGGCAACATGGTTGGTTCCATGTTTTTGCTATTGTGAATAGAGTTGCAACAAACATACGTGTGCAAGTATCTTTTTTGTAGAATGATTTGAGTTTCTTCTGGTATATTCCCAATAGGGAAATTGCTGGATCATATGGAAGGTCAATTTCTAATTTTTTTAGAAATCGTCCCACTGTCTTCCAAAGAGGTTGCACTAGTTTGCATTCTCACAAGCAGTGTAGAAGAGTTCCTTTTTCTCCACATTCTTGCCAACATTTGTTGTTGTTTGTTTACTGGGGTTAGATGATATCTCAATGTGGTTTTGATTTGCATTTCTCTGATGATGAGTGAGGCTAAGCACTTTTTCATGTGTCTGTTGGCTGCCTATATATATTCTTTGGAGAAGTGTCTATTCATGTCTTTAGCCCACTTTTTAATGGGGCTATTGGTTTTTTTCCTTTTGGCAAGTTTGAGTTCCTTGTAGATCCTAGATATTAGACCTTTGTCAGATACACAGTTGGCAAATATTCTGCGGGCTATCTCCCTGCTCTCTTGATGATTGCTTTTGCTTTACAGAAGCTTGTTAGTTTGATGTGGTCCCACTTATCTATCTTATTTCTTAAGGTATGGACATTTAGGGTTCAGAATAGGAATAGGTTGCCAATTCCAATTTCCATAAGGGTGTCTCCTGTGTTTTCTAAGATTCTTATAGTTTGAGGTTTTATGTTTAGGTCTTTGATCCATTTAGAGTTACTTTTTGTGTATAGTGATAAGTAGGGATCCTGTTTCAATCTTCTGCATGTGATCAGCCAGTTTTCCCAGGACCATTTACTGAATAGATTCTCCTCTCCCCAGTGGTTGTTGTTGGAGGCCTTGTCAAAGATGAGTTGGTTGAGAAATTGAGGCTTTGCTTCTGGAATCTCTATCCTGTTTCATTGGTCTATATGCCTGTTCTTATACCAATACCAGGCTGTTTTGATTACTATAGCCTTATAGTAAAGTTCGAAGTCTGGAAGTGTGATGCCTCTTGCTGTGTTTCTTTTGCTAAGGATTTTTTTGACTATTCGTGGTCATTTATGTTTCCATATGAATTTCTATATTGTAATTTCCATGTCTGAGAATGGTAGCTTAATGGGTATTGCATTGAATCTGTAGATTGCTTTTGGAAGGATGGACATCTTAACAATGTTGATTCTTCCTATCCATGAGCATAAAATATTCTCCATTTGTTTGTGTCTTCTTGGGTTTCTTTGAGCAGTGTTTTGTAATTCTCATTGTAAAGGTCTTTCACTTTTCTGGTTAGGAAGATGCTGAGGTATTTTATTTTTTTGATGGCTATTGTGAGTGGGATTGTGCTTTTTATTTGGGTCTCTGCCTGCTTGTTGTTGGTGTATAGGATGCAACTGTCTTTTGCACATTTATTTTGTACCCTGAGACTTTGCCAAAGTCCTTTATCAGTGCAAGTGGGTTTTTGACAGATTCTCTTGGATTTTTAAGGTATAGGATCATGTCATCAGCAAAGAGGGATAACTTGACTTCCTCTTTTCCTATTTGGATTTCCTTCTCTTGTCTAATTGCCTGAGCTAGGACTTCCAACACAACATTGAACAAGAGGGGTGAGAGTGGGCAGCCTTGTCATGTTCCAGTTTTCAGGGGAAATGTTTCTAGAAGAAACTTTTTTTTTAAGGTCAAAACGTGGCCTACACAATCCTAGCATTAGTAAATTAAACTTAAATTATTGTCTTTTTCAGAAAAGAATAAATTTACATGATGATATGTTTAAAGTAGAGAAAAATGGAATAAAAATATTGGAAAAAGATAAATGCAAAAGTGAAATTAATACCCAGCTGCAGTCTATGAGTTTCTCTAACCTCATTAGAAGTTCACAACAAGTTTGTTTCTGAGTTTCCTAAAAACTAACAAAAAGGATAAAATACAGACACAGGGATCAGATAATCTATTACTGAAAAAATAACCCAAAAGGTAAACCTGCTTGTGAAGGAAAAGCACAGTGCAGATTGACTCCTGGACCCCAGATGCATGCTACTCCTTGAAAGCTGATGAGGAGGACATGAACAGCAAAGCCAACTATATATTCACATAAAAACAATGAGCTTCAGAAGTGCTGTCTAACACACTCCCGAGCAGGCTGATGGTATACGAGCAAAGTAAAATTCAGGCAAAAAAAGCTCTGTGGTCAGCCAAAATAATGTAACCCCAAGCTCTGCTTCACAACTCCCTGGCGCTGATATGAATTTGGGAGAAAAATTAGTATGTAGGTGCAGCGTAATGATTTTCATGTTTTTACTTGGTAGAGGGAGGTATGAATTATGAATATTTACATGATTTATCGACAAACCACGTGTCTTACGATGCACATGTGATGGACAGGGTGGGTATCTTCCAGAAGAGATGAGGAGCTTGAGGAAGACATCCGCCTGAATGTCAAACGTGCTAGCTCTTGTAGGAGTGGTCACAGAAGGACAAAGGGTGAAGATATGTCCCTTCAAGCAATGCTTTCAGGAACATATCAGTGAACAACCAAGACTCGGGCTTTATAAGTCTGTGTGCTCTTTTGAGAAACATAAATATTTCACACTCTTCTGACAAAACATTTAGATAAAATCTCTTAGAAGTATTTTTGCTAAACTACATTGTACCTCTTAAATATGTGTGTGTGTGTGTGTGTGTGTATGTGTGTGTGTAATATATATTTACATATATATGTAATTTTGCTGATTCCTCCTTCCCCAAGTAAAAACTCCTCAAGTGGGGTCAAAAAGTGGTATAATTAATCCAGTTTAGAAGATATTAAATCACATGTTAGTTTCTGAAATGTAAAGTTTTCAGTAATCCTTTTAAAGTAACTATGAAGAAGATCCTTTCTCTTTTAGGACAACTGGGTGGAGTTTGGACAGGTTCTTGGCCAATAAATGTTTAGGAGTAGGTCTTTCGAGGCCTCTCTTAATTATGTTGTTTTCCTAATTTTTCTGTTCTCACCAGGACCTCAGAGTCATTCAGAATTGCAATTCTAAAGTTGAATATTCTCAGGAAACAATTACTTCCTCTTCATTCTTTCAGTTATTTAAGAGAAATCCATTCAATGCCTACCAAAGCATTATAGATACCACAGATTTTGATGCCAGTATGCCTATTTGTGACCTGTATGACTTTGAACAAAATGTGTAGCCCTTCCATGTCTTTATTTATTCCTCTGCAAAATAAAGATGATAATGCTAATTCCTTCACTGGATAATGATAAGGATTAAGTGAACCACTATATGAAAATAACTTTGAACGGTATTTAGTATGTAGTAAAGCTTTATTACTGCTATGTACCATGTTCCAGGAATGAAACAATGATTGAGACAGACGTTACTCATGCTCTTACTGATCTTGACAGCCATGAGAATGAACCTGTCAGACCTCCTGGCTCCAGTGAGCAGGAGGGACTGGTTTCCCAGCTGCTGTGTTGTAAAATCTATCACGGCTTTTGTGCAAGGCTTTATAGCTGCTCCCCGCCAATAACAGAGACAGCAGAAATACTAAGATGGCGCCATTCCTGGGAGATGGAAAACTTTTCTAACCGGTGACTTTGATTTTTGGACAGATTAGTGGTTACTGGGGTTAAGGCATGGTGAAGGGTAAGGGGGTGGGTGTGATAGCAAAGCGATAACAAAAGAGAACACTTTGTGTTAATGGAATTGTGCTGTATCTTGAATTCGGTCATGGTTACACAACTCTACACGTTTGATAAAACTACCTAGAACTCTACACACATATTGTGCCCATGCCAATTTCCTGGTTTTGATATACTGTGGTTGTATAAGAGTCAAGAATTGAGGAAGAGGGTCATAAACAATGATGGAGTAAGAACCCCTGAAAACTCCCTTCTATTTCAAAGTAATGAGAAAACTGTCAAACGTCGTCAGAACAATTTGTTTTTCAGAATTGTGGGAATGAATCCAAGGTTTACAGAAATCCAGGGAGCATTTACTCAAGAAAAATGTCTGAATTCTTTAAGAACAGCAAGCTTTGGGTTATTTGAGTTACTCCTATCCTACTCCATCTAGTTTTATGGTAACCTTAGAGTACAGCAGCCCACAACCACAGTCTGGCAGCCCCTTGAGCCTCTTCAAAGCCTCATTCCCAGACAATGATCATTTTCTAAACTGTCTGGTGGTTCCCTAGAAAATCCTACTTTCAGGAATATCTTGATTTGACTTGACTCAGCACTCACACATTGCAAAAGGACAACTGATGTTACATATCTTTCCCTGTGCTTATTGGTTCTATATCCATGTTATTTGGAGAAATATCTATGCAAAAGCCTTTGCTCATTTTTAATAGAGTTGTTTGTCTTTTTGTAGTTTAATTGTAAGACGGATTTATTTTTTCTGTATATGAAGTCTTTTTCTCATGTACGGCTTGCAAAGAGTCCTTTACAGTTGTGTGTCCACAGGAGAATTTTTCATTCAAGAACACGGAAAACACAAACAATAAGAGCAATTCAAAGAGGCAGTGGTCCAATAAGGACTCTATTTGTACATATTCTTTGTGTCACGACATTACTTTTGATGTTATAAAATAATAAATCTTACTTAGGAAAAATTGGGAAGCATCTTTTTGTCTCTGTTTACAGACCTGATATCCCTTTCCATTTAAAGGGAAGTCACTGGGATAGGGACCCATAAGCATAAAAGCTTTAGAGGCTTCATGGATGAAGCATTCATTTTCTCTCTCCTGGAGTATTGCCAGATGTTCCTTCCCACCTCTAGTCTCACATTTGGTCCACCCCCCACCCAAAATTGCCTTTTTCCAGGACACTGGAACTTCCCTAAACGAACCATTGGGGGCCATGTGGTGATCTGTAAGCACTGAAGGATAAAGGTATAAGGGTAACGATGTCTACGTAGCAACTTGTATTACAAAATGGTCTGGGCATACAAATTACAGGATACAACATACACACCACAAGACACAATCTTGGTTTTAGTTTGGGTTCCCTCAGAAGGAGACTGAGGCAAAATTTCAAATGCAAATTGTTTGCTTAGAAGGTTCAGAGAATACCTGTAGAGAGGTGGGAAAAGAATGCAGGGAAGACAGACAATGAGGGTTGTATTAACCTCAAGGTTACTACTGTGCATAATTGAAGTTTATCTATGGTAGAACTTTGAGACACATGTGTAAAATTTAATGTCTCAAAGTCAATACATCTGAGGCTCCATTGGCTGTGGTATACCTAGTCAACTATTGAGAGCCATCTACTGATGGCTGCCTGTTTGCTTGTTGCTTGAGTCGGATTAAGTGAGGTTAAAGGACAAATAGTAGTATCTGGGAAATACACCCATCCACACACACAACCCCGGGATGCCAAAAATGTATACACATTTTAAAAGATGATATCTATGTGTTGCTTTTAGTTTGCCATGTCAGAAGTGTCTGGACGCTGATGGGAATACTCTTAGCACCTCTTGTAATTGCAGAATTCAAACGTGACTTTTATTCATCTTTTTGTATAGGTATATATATTGAGTATAACAATTTTCATACAGTTTCTTCCTTTCTTGAAATATGTATACATTTTTGGCACCCTCAGTGTATATATGACTCTTTGGTCTCCATAAAAGTAAAACTTAAAAAAAAACATTAACTGGATCACATCCCAAAATATGCTGTGTTGAGTCATTACAATTTATTTTCTAAACATCACCAAGACCCCAACTTCTCTGCCTCACTGTTTCATTATCACAGTGTTGATTTCACGTGGCAGCAAGAGCATGCTGCCAGTCTCATTTCTCCCATTTTTACGATTCAAAGGCCAGTGGAAAAGTGTGGCCGGGCTCGGTGGCTCAGCCTGTAATCCCAGCACTTTGGGAGGCTGAGGTGAGTAGATTGTCTGAGCCCGCAGGTTCGAGACCCACCTGGGCAACTTGGCGAGACCTCATCTCTACAATAAATCAAAAAATTAGCCAGGAGTGGTATAGCGCATGCCTGTAGTTCCAGCTACTTGGAAGGCTGAGGCGGAAGGATCGCCGGAGCCCAGCAGGTCGAGGCTGCGGTGGCTGGGAGCAGCCACTGCACTCCAGTCTGGGCGACTGAGTGAAACTCCAACTCAAAAAAAAAAAAAATCTCTTTCCCAGAAAAATTAGCCAAGCTTTCATTGTTTTCCATTCTGGAGTCAATTGTCATGGCTGGAAGAATGTGATTCTTTGATTAGACAGATTTAGAGCATGTGCTCATTAATAAAAGCAGAATTGAGTGGAGTCGCTGGAAGCACATGGGAGCAAAGACAGAACTCGAGAGTCATGACTAGAGTGGTCAGACTGAGTCATGAATAAGATAATGAGATGCGAATGCTGGGCCATGAAAGTGACAAACACTACCAAAATGTCTTAGAAGGTTTTTTTTTTTTTAACATAATGAATCAACCTTTTGTTTATGAAAATGTTTCACAGAATATATTTAGATCATAGGCACTCTACCAGGCTTTAAGAAGATTGTCAAAAACTCACAGTCTCCTCAAACTGTAGACTGATGTAGTATAAAGTTCAAGGTACAGTTGGAAAAAGAATCAGGAATGTTTTACAGATAAGATGACATTAAGCCAAGGAGAAAAAAATTCTGCCTTTGGACGAGTCTCCTAAGGAGAAAAGCAAAGATAGGCATTTCAAGCAGAAGGAACAGAATGTGGAAAAGCGTAGATGTGTGAACAGATATAACTTCTGCAGATAAGTGTAGTTTGATTTGGCTAGAATTTCAGGGTTTAGAATGAAGAAACTGTAACAGATTAAATAGGTTGCTTGAAGCCAAACTGTGAAAGCCTTATGTCTGTTGTGTTAAGGAGCTTATACTTTAATTATTGGCATTAGAGGATCCACGGAGGTTTATTTTTATTTTTTTATTTTAAAGTTGTGGGGTACAATTCAGATTTAGGTATACAAGTGTTCCTTGTACAGGTAAAGTTTGGGCCTCCTCTGGTCCCCACTTCACATAGTTTGAGATCAGGTACCCTCATTGATGAAGTATACTCCCTTCCCCCAGCAGTGTCCCACTACTGCCAATCTCTTTCTTATAATATTATGGCAAATGTTCAGGTTCCATTTATGAGTGAGAACATGTGGTACTCAGTTCTTTGTTTCTGTGATAGATCACTGAGTATGACAGCCTCTAAACCCATCTAATTTGCTGCAAAGTCCATAATTTTGTTCTTATTTATAGCCGTGTAATATCCCATTGTGTATATATATGCACCATATTTTTTTATTCAGTCCAGTGTCAATGGGCGGTAAGGTCGGTTCCATGTTTTTTGTTCTTGTAAACAGTGCTGCAATCAATATGCGTGTGCGACATCTTTTTCTGTGATTTAAGTTTCTCTGGGTGTACTTCCAGAAAGGGAGTTGCTGGGTCGTATGGAAGGACAATTTCTAGTTTTCTTTAGGAATCGCCACACTTTTCCATAGAGGTTAAACTAGTTTGCATTTCCACCCACAGTTTCCTTTTCCATGGAGGGTTTTTAAGAGTGAGATGACATGACAAGATGAAAATTTAGGCATCCTGGCCATCAAGAGATTCCTTAATATCAGTCATAGTGAGGTATCTTATAATAGGATCCGTTTGTGCTAAAGCTTATGCATTTCATGGACAATTCCACCTCCTCCTACTTCCTCCATTAATGTGATGAAAAACAACACACACACACACACACACACACAAACACACACACACACCCCCAAGGCATTACTTAAAACTACTTATTAGTATTGAAATGTCACTCGCTTCAGCTCACCCTTAATAATGCTAAGAAAATATCATCACACTAAGGACATAGCTTTTTTGTTGAAAACGAGAGGCATCTAAATTTTAGGCGGTTGGATTTATTTCTGACGGAAACTGCCCCCGCCCCAAAAAGCGATGGCAGCACCAAATCCCCGCAGTGCAATATGAACGGCAGCCACTAGAGGGAGAGCTGACCGCGTGCTGGGATCAGGTAGGACACAGATGCTCTAATTCAGACCCTATTTGAGCAACACAGTTGACCTCAGCAGAGGTGAGAGAGCGCCCATTACTGGGAGAGGAGAGGTCAGTCTATCAGGTGGCACACATGAAATATCATTTGAGTCACTTTGAAGCCAAGCCGACCAATTATACCCATCAAAGCCCAAAGGTGATGAAGGTGATGAAAACTAGAAAGGCAGAGAGTAACATTTTGATGGAGATGACCTCTCTCTGGAGCAAGGGGATGGGAGTCAGGATGACTGGCTTTACCTTCACAGGAGCGGGGAGGGGGGACATATTTCAAACACATTAAATTGGCTATTGAAAGTGTCGTCTAACTTGGTGGATTCCTAACAGAAATAGAACAAGGCGGGTGATGCTGTTTTATTTTTATTTTTGTTTTTGTTTGAGTTGGAGTCCCCCTCCGTCGCCCAGACTGGAGTGCAGTGGCCACTCCCGGCCACCGCAGCCTCGACCTGCTGGGCTCCGGCGATCCTTCCGCCTCAGTCTTCCGAGTAGCCGGAATTACAGGCATGTGCTACCACGCCGGGCCAATTTTTGATTTATTGTAGAGATGAGGTCCCGGCCAAGTTGCCCAGGCGGGTCTCGAACCCTCGGGCTCAGGCAATCCACTCACCTCAGCCTCCTGAAACGCGGGATTACAGGCTGAGCCACCGAGCCAGGCTTGGGTGATACTGTTTTAACCAAAAATAATGGCTAAGCCCCCTGCTGAAATAAAACTTCTTAGGGAGTATCCACTATATGAAAAGTTATTTGTTTGGAAATTGTTCCCTATTTGAATAGAAGCATGATCTTTCTGAGATTGCCTGAATGTAGGTAGCCTCATTTCACACTAAAGTCTTGATGTTTTTTTTAATAGCTAAAACTTATATAGATATCATATTTGCCTATGAAAATGAAGCCAGGTTTCTTGAAAAGGGACTGATGGGCTGCCTGCTTTAGACTTACCTAGGGTTCATTGCTAAAATTTCCATTTCCTAGGTTCTATCCCATATCTTCCTAATCAAAATATTGGAGGTAGGGTCTAGGTATTTGGATTTTCAAAAGATCCTTGGGTGATTCTTTTCATATGCAATAATATTGAAGGACAAAGAAGTATACCATCTTATAGGATACCTGGAAGATGCCTGTGTTAGACACTTTTGTTGGGTCAGGCTCCAATGTGCTGCCCGGGGTCATGTTTGCTTATACACAAACACACATTTTAAAAATAAAGCAGGCCAGGCCTCTCTTGTGCAGGGAACTTGTGTTTGGTCACAAACTCTGGTAGAAGCATTGTGTGTGTGTGTGTGTGTGTGTGTGTGTGTAAGATTGTATTTTAATCTCCCCTAAACCAGTGAAGAAGATAGGGCCAATCCCTCATATAACGGAGAGTGACTACAGCTTCAGAGAGGTTCAGTAACTCAACCACAGTCATGTGTTTAGAAAGCAACCAGATCAGAATTAAAAGCAAGATCTATGTAATTCTATTGTTCTTAACTAAAAAGCAGACAAGGAAGGGAGTCTTAAAAAAAACAGATAAATAAATAAACAAGGAAGGGAGTCTTCAAATATGTATGTGGCTCCATATGTTAATTTCCTAATTATGTGTTCATCCTAAATTATTGGACTAGATGTCAGAAAGCCCCGTCCCCCAATAACAACTTGAAATCTGCCACATGGAACATTCATCCTATAAACCCAAGATCTGACCTCCAGAGTTACACAGGCAAAAACCTAATCTCTGACCTAGAGTATGACTTTGGAGGAAAACATTAACTCCTGCTTCCAACCTGAAAAGGGAGAAGGGAACTTCCTCATGGTTTCCCCCCAGGGAAAAAAAATCAATTTTTAATGGATAGTTTTGGTTTACAGATGTGTTTGAAGGATTTTAAAACTACAGGCCTCAGCATTTAAAGTCAAAAGAAGGTCAGACACTTCATCTCTACCAAAAAGAAAGTGAATAAAAATCCTGGAAACATTACCGTAGATATCTTTTTTAGGTTTCTTTAAAGCATCATATTTCACTCTAGTAGAGTGTAGCCATGAAATACTCCAGCATAAAAATAAAATATGGTTTTATTTTCTCTTCTTTTTAGTAGATTTGGCCATTCTTACTAAATAGAGAAAACACTATTTAGTAAATTGTATTTCATTCGGCAGCATGTATCTAAATATGTCAGCTTAAAGATCAAATCCAGACTTCTACTTCTGTTGTGTATAATGCAGGTCAGCTCCACAAATATGTAATTAAAGCAACAAACACACAAGCAAATGAACCCTTAAAAATCAAAGGATTTTTAGACAATTCCTCTGAAATCCATGCAAATATTGAAGAGGTAGAGATAAATTAAAACACATTCGGAGTGCATTTTTTTTACTTTTTAATCATGACATTAATATTTTTACAAATAATAATTTAATACATTTTTGTGTGAAGCATAAATTATTTTTTCTCCTTCCTTAGTTCCTCTATCCCTACTTCCTGACCATGGTTTTTTGTGTTTTCTTTCACATCTATATAGGATATGAAGAAATTAGTTGAGGAAGTGTACATGGGTGGGAGGATCTGTAGATACAGAAGTAAGAATCTTTTAAAAATTAAAAATAGTACATCATTTAAATGCCTTGCTTCTGTTATTTAATTTACACAGTTCCAAACAACAAAAGTTGCCCTAAAGAAAAGCAAAAATGTTGCAAGGCACCAGCACACGGCATTATGTGTCATTTGTATATAGCTGATTTCAATTTATGAATTAATTTCTTTATGTTCAGAGTTTGGGGATGGAGCATGTTCTTCATATCAGTCATGCCAGTGTCACATTAAGCAAAGTTATGCTGCAGTAATAACATATGAAGCTAAAGTTCCATTGGCTTCCAACAACAAAAGTTTCTTCTCATTCATATCATGTAGCCTACAGGAGTGGGTAGCTCTTCTGTTCTAGAATTATTTGTATTATTGAAAAATTAGACATAAATGTACACAAATAACTTATGATGGACTTATAGGATGAAATATTATAAAACATCCGCAAGCAGGTGAGAGACGGAGCAAAATGTCCTATTGTTAAAATTGTATATTATAATTTGTGTACTGTTAGAAAAATCCACTCACCTTCCTTACACGCCTCTGACCTGTTGATGTTAAACTTGACCAAGTAACTTAAACAGGGTAATAAAATGTGAGCAGAAGAGATTTTCTTTCTCTGCCCCTTTTCAACTGAGGTAACCACTGTCTATTTTTCTCTTCCCCTTTGATAAAGCGCATCACGCCCTAGATGATGTCTGTCCCATCAGTCTGTTATCACAGACTGAGTGGAGAATGATTTTTCCATTTTTGGCATTAAAAAAACACCTGAAAACAACACTATCATTACTTCTTATGCAGCTTAACATTATGAATTGGTAGGCTCTCCATAACGTATGATTTTTTTTTCCTTACGAGTATATTCTGCATTCTTTTAGATTCAGCTCTGCAACATCACAACCAAACATCACAATATCAACAACAAAAATATGAGACTACATTTGTCCCTTGAGCAACACAGGGGTTTGGGTTGCCAGCTACACTTATGAATTTGTCTCTCCTTAAACATAACTATTAATAGTCTCCTGATGACCAGAATTCTTACCAATAACATAAAGAGTCAATAAGCTAGTATTTTGTGATATATATACATATATATTCAAAGAAAGCATGAGAAAAGACAATTTTATTAAAATGTCCTAAGGAATATGATGATCCTAAGGAAGAGAAAGTATATTCAACATTCATAAATTGGAAGTGGATCATAAAGGTCTTCATCTTCGTCTTCATGTTGAGTAGACTGAGGACAAGGAAAGAGGTGGAATTGGTCTTGTCTGAAGCGTAGCAGAGATGAAAGAGAGGACATGGAAAAAGAGGCTGGAGAGGCGGATGTATTCAGTATAATTTTATGGAACTACACCACATTCTGTGTCCAACTTTTTGCTTTTTTATCTCTCTAAAAATGCTACTAGAGGGTATTCATCCTTTTGCCTCCATTTGCCTTAGTTTCAGTGCTTGTCACACAGACAGGCATGTGTCATAAATGAAGTCAAAAGTAGTCTTGAATAATAAAAACTTTTCCGCCAGATTGTCTAATGTTAATTTGTTTTCTGGCCCTGCTTCTTCCATGTTTCCTTTTTTATCCTCTGGCACTGGCTTGGAAGCATACATCTCCATCAAGTCATCTTCTGCTCATTTCACTGGTGTGGTGTCTATTAGCTCTTGAATTTCTCCAATACTCATCTTAAAACCCTTCCACTCCTAACTTTTTTTTTCTTTTCTATATCTACAATCTCTTTCATTCTTTCTTTGACTAGTTCTCTCATACATTTTGTTAAGTTATGCACAAGAACTGGACATAGTTTTTTTCCAGCAGAAATTTATTGTTTGGAACTTGATGGCTTTTACATTTTTTCTTTTAGAGTTGGAGTCTCACTCTGTTGCTCAGGCTGGAGTGCAGTGGCACACTCACAGGGTCAGCGTTGCCCTGCTGGGCTCCGGCAATCCTTCCGCCTCAGCCTTCCAAGTAGCCGGAACTACAGGCACCCACTATCACGCCCGGCTAATTTTTGATTCACTGTAGAGACAAGGTCTCGCCAAGTTGCCCAGGCTGGTCTTGAATCTGTGGGCTCAGGCAATCCCTTCTCCTCAGCCTCCTAAAGTGCTGGAATTACAGACAGAGCCACCGAGATCAGCCACATAATAATGATGACATCCTCAGTGGTGTAATCCTTCCAGACTTTTATGATGTTCCCTATATTGGGGTTCTCTTCCATAGCTTTGACAATCTGTTTCATAACATCCTGTGTGTAATGAGCCTCAAAGGGACTAAACTAGAGATATTTTGTTTGGGGGCAAGTAGGCCACTTTGATATCTTCATTGTTGAACCATGGGACTCTAGCTAACCAGGGAAATTGTCCAAATCAAAAGAACTTTAAAAGGTAGTCCCCTACTGACAAGGCACTTTCTAACTTCAGGGATAAAGCATCAAAGAAAAACATTCAGAAAGTGGGTTCTCATTGTCTAGACCTTCTTGTGATCAACCAAATAATCAGCAGCTGGTGTTTATTCTTTTCTTCAGGCTTTGGGGTTAGCAGCTTTATAGGTAAGGCCAGTTCAGATCCTAAACCCAACTGCATTTGCATAAAACTGTGTTATGCTATCCTTTCTTGTCTTAAATCTCAGTATTTAGTTATCTTTCTTATTAATTTATATTCTTTGGGGAAATTTTTTTTCTGAAATAGGGTATTTTTATTAGGGTACTATATTAAAAACCTGTTTGTTGGATATGGTTTCTCCTCAATAATTTTCTTAATGGTGTCTGGGAACTTGTCTGCTGCCTCTTGGCAGAAGCTGTTTCTTCTGATCTTGAAAAAAAAAGTAAGCCAAACTTCTTTCTAAAATTATCAAACCATCCTGTGTTGGTGTTAACTTCTTCAGCTTCAGATCCTTTGCCTTCCCTTTGCTTTAAGTTGTCATACAATGTCTTTGTTTTTTTTTCTGGAATCATATTAGGATCTGTAAGTATGTCTTTCTTGTAGCAAACTTGCATCCACACCAAAACTGTGTTTTCAATGTGAGTTATAAAGATATTTTTCAAAAAGTGTAAGATTTCCATGCCTGCTGGCAGAGCTGCATTGATGGCTTCACAGTTTCCTTCCTTCCTTCTTTCCTTCCTTCTTTCCTTCCTTCCTTCTTTCCTTCTTTCCTTCCTTCCTTCCTTCCTTCCTCCCTTCCCTCCCTCCCTTCCATCTTTCTTTCCTTAGTTTAGAGTGCTCCTTGCACTGGATTAATTTATCTTGAAGTGGCAGCCATCACAGCTGCAGACCTCACTCTAGAGTATATATCAGGCAATACAACTTTTTATTGTAATGCTATAACTTTCTCTGCTTCTTGGGAGCACTCCTAGCATCACTAGTGGCATGTCCTATGGGTTCCATGGTGTCATTCAAGGTTTGTGGTATTGCACTAAACATGATAAGAAATACATGAGAACCATGAGACATCACTTTTTACTGTGATGCACAAATTACTGGAAAGACAAATTGCTCACTTGGAGATGATTAGGGTCACATGGCATTTTAAGTGGATACTCACAGTGCTTGATCTCACTGCAAAAGAAATAGGAGGCTTCTGCAAAGTCATTACAGCAGTATGGCTGTATTACTGTTAATTTTGCACCTTTATGATTGAATACTGAATCTTTTCATTTGTTTCTTTTCTCTTGACTGATTGAGAACAGCACCATGTGCAGTCTGTATTTGTGTACATATGTTTTGATCAATTTTAACTTTTGAAATGGATTTTTGTATATTTTATGGTAATACATAATCAAACAGATTAGTATCTATATATATTTCATGCATTCATGACATACCTTTAATGATTTTTTTTAGTTTGATAAAGACCAAACAGAAAGCACACCCATTTCACAAAGTTTTTATTTAAATGAAACCAGGAAAAGACTTTAAGATTGCAGATATGGTTTACTCAGGTATAAGCTGACTAACAGTGAGTGACAGATTATTTTTATTTTTATTTTTATTTTTTGAATTGAAGTCTCACTCTGTCACCCAGACTGGAGTGCAGTGGCACGCTCCCAGCCACCGCAGCCTCACCCTGCTGGGCTCCGGCGATCCTTCCGCCTCAGCCTTCCGAGTAGCTGGAACTACAGGTGCACGCTACCACACCCAGCTAATTTTTTGATTTACTGTAGAGATGAGGTCTCCCAAGTTGTCCAGGCGGGTCTGGAACCCACGGGCTCAGGCAATCCACTCACCTCAGCCTCCCAAAACGCAGGATTACAGGCTGAGCCACCGAGCCCAGCTGACAGATTTTTTTTTTTTAATGTGATAATATTAGTAGATTGCTTTCACCTCCAGATATGGAAGTGTAAATATTGCCCTTGGGACATTAAGAATTATTCAATCTTTTGTGAAAAATAAGTGATCTGTTCAAAAATTAATCTTCCAGTGTACTTAGAACATGTCAGGGAAGACAGCCTTGAACACAGAGGCTTATCTTCAGAGAGAGGAAGGTGACATATTTCCAAACTCAAAACAAAAGACAAATGAAAACCGAAAATTCTTGAGTAGGCTACCTATTACATTTTGGAAAGATCAGTATGTTATAGTTTATTTTTTTCCGAAGCCTCTCTCTTTGGTTTGTAGATGACTATCTTTCTCCCAGTGTTTTCATACGGCTTCCCCTGCTAGTATGTGTGTGTCCTAATCTCTTCTTATAAAGATACCAGTCATGTTGGACTACGACTTGTTCTTATTACCTTGTTTTAAATCAATTTCTCCTTTAAAAACCCTATCTTCAAATATGCTTGCATTCTGAGATTCTGAGGAGTAGGATTTCTACATGTGAATTTTTTGTTGGGGTGGGACACAATTTAACCTTCATAACAGTGAAGGTGACAGTGCATGAATTCGAATCCAGTCATCTGACTCCAGGTTCTGTGTCTGCT
This sequence comes from Tarsius wallacei, assembly GCA_963574415.1. NCBI lineage: Eukaryota > Metazoa > Chordata > Mammalia > Primates > Tarsiidae > Tarsius > Tarsius wallacei. The sequence continues at coordinate 21,582 of CAUYQG010168552.1, read as the reverse complement.
CCGAACACCTCCACCACCTGCTTCCATGTTTTACGGTCCTGGAAGATGGCTGTGGGGAGCTGGAGAGCTGATCTGCAGGGAGTTGGAGGGAGCTAAGCTACCAGACTTTGGAGAACCCAATGAAGAATGCAAATATAAAGGAAAGGAAGACTCAAGTCTTTAATCGCTTAAGGAGAAAGTATAAGCAAGAGGCTGTGCCGGGAAAACGCTGGCTCCCCTCTTGCCACTTTTTTTTCCCACGGAGTAGCACCAGTCTAGGGTCATCAGAATCAGCACAGATGTGAGGGGTACCTCACTGCTGAGAGAACCCCAAGAGAGGGCAGAGAGAAGAGGGGGAAGGGCTAGCACTGGTAAGCTACTGAGTGCTAAATACTGAGTAAAACTGAGTACTGAGTCAGAGTGAAGAAAAAGTGTCCTCAAGGCTATAACCACCTCCCTGCGCCTTCACTAAGAAGGCCCTGGCAGAGATCTCTGAATGGAGCTGTCATTTCTGAGAATCAGATTATACATAAAAACATGGCCAAGCTTGTAGGGTGCAGGCAGCTGAGCCCTTGGCTGTCACTTTCTTCAGTGATTGCAACATTTTGGCTGTGCACTAATTCTTGTTTAGAGAGAGCAGTTTCCTCTTGTGTGTCTTGTCAGGAAAAACCTTTGTAATTACCTGTGGTTGGAGCTGAAAGAGCACATATAGGTTTTGGCCCCCCAAAATATCATATTATACTTGTGGATTAATTTTGCCTTTGAGGTGCTTTGAGCAGGTCATTTCAGTTGTGTACTTGATGCATTCTTTCAGTTGCTTATTCTAAATTCCTTACAGACTGATTAAGCCTACACTGTGGTGAGTGGGGCAATGGAGAAAATGATATTATTAGTGAAATCATTTAGGATTAGGAACCTGCTCAGGCTAATGTAACTCTGAACTTGTAACTGCATTGATCTAAAACTAGCAGAGTTGTAACTTTAATGGCAGCCAAGAGAGACAGCAAATTTCGCCTTCAGATCACCAGTTCTAACAGTCTCCTCTTCATTTATATGACATATTAAAGACCCAAGAAGTGAGTTTTATATAAATAAGTCAAAGCTGATCACATTGGCTTTATTCTCCAAAAGATACAGTTTCACAGGTACAAGTGACATTTGACATGCTTACATTCAATCTTTCTACCTTGGCCTAATAAGAATTTGTTGTGCCAGAGGGCTCTGGAGGCATCACACACCTAGGTGATCATCCGGGCTGTATCCTTGGCTTCTTGGAACCATCCTCGGAATTTTCAATACCTCAATTCGTAAAATACTCGCAACAATCCACATGGGTAGATATCGTCACCTCCATTTTGTAGGAATTGGGAATGCCAGAGACTGGACATTGATACTATCAGTCCTGTTGGAATGGAAATTGAAAGAATTTGGACTTTCTTTGGGAAGATGTACCTGGTTTCAAGTCACAGCTTTGTGGTTGTCTATTGCTCTTTGATCCTGAAGTAAATATTTGAAATAACCAACTATTTATATACGTATGTATATTTGGTGGTGCTTTCGATGTTGGTTGGCACATTATAAATGCTAAGCAAATGTTGACTTTCTTATATTTCTTTTCAGACCATATGTTTCCATATATTTAACATAGAACGTAGGTATTTTTTCAGGCAACCTCCTTGGGTTTCCTCCCACTGTAGGAGCGAGCTTTTCTGTCCTATTAATAAATCCTGCTTTCCAAAGGAAAAAAAATAACAAAGAATGTAGGTATTTTTTCTACTCTACAGTGATTCTTGTTATCCTGTTGTTAATTTTTTTCTCTTGGTTCACAGATTACTTTTAGAGTTTCAAGATAGCTTCACTGCTCAAATTTTTATTTTAGCATATTATACAAGGTTTATATGTCAAAATCAGAGAGAAAAAAGTGAAACAGGAAACATTACACAAAGAGAGAATCACGGTAAACAGAAACTTCTTATCTTAGAACTTTTCTCCAGTGGACTCAGTCGAAGGAAAACTAGGTAAATAAGTGCACCAGATTATTCTGAGGGACCATGACAAAATGCAAACATTTTGAGAAGTTTAACTGGTGTGTACTTGCATAATAAATCTGACTTATCTGCTGTTAAATTTGAAAAGAGATTTTTTGTCTCTACTTTCCAGAAAAGAGGAAACATTATGGGAATAATTGTGATTGTCCTCAATAAATATTTCAAATTGTCTTAACTGATGATAATATTTTATGGTCATTGTCAGAATCAAGAGCAAAGAAATTTTTGTCAAAAAGGATGAAATTAAGAAAATTAATAAAGTAGATAAATAATATTTTGGAAATGTTTTCCATAATACCCATCTAAAGATACAAAGGTTAATTAATATGAATATTTTATAGAATGAAATACTTGCCATGCAATATAAATTATTAAAAATCAATCTCTGGCATAAGATTTGGGATAATACCAAGCATTTAGGATTTCATGATGTCACTTCAACTATTCTTCATACCTCTGTCTAAGAGAATGTTTGTAGTGGCTTTGGAGAGTGATAGAAAAATGCCAGCAAACTTCATTTAAATCATTGTCAATCTTTGGGATGTGTGTGTGTGTGTGTGTGTGTGTGTGTGTGTGTGTATGTGAACATGGGTCTCATATACATGCTCAACTTAGACTTTATATATAAAAGTCTTTTTTCAAATATTTACCACTGATTACTCTGTACTTAAAAATATTTACAATTGTTGCTTGAATTAACTTTGAATTTCTTGGATTTAATTCCATGAGAGCTGAGATTATATGCACTGTCTGGTATATGATAGGAGTCCAATAAACCATGTCAATGTCAGTTAACAAAAGTATTATTTGCAAATCTTTCAAATCTGAATCATAAGGAAAGAGGAAGTGATGAATGAGAAGTGGGAGAGATTTCACAGAAACTGAATTCTAGGTATGAGCAAGTTTGAAATTACTTTCTTTTTTAAGGTGAGCAACTTTGCTGAGATAGATGGAAAAAAAAATCTTAGATAAATTTTAGATGGATTTGATAGGTCCCAGGATAAACATCTAGTTATAAAACTGTAAGGGACGTTGAATTTCATTACAGACGTGAGAGGCAGAGAGTAGCTTGAAATACCTTTCTCTTTTCTCTGGAGGATTCCAGTCAAGATTGAATGGCAGTGGCAGGACTTCCCCGTCCATTGTGTAGCTTGCCATGTTGAAATTAAAGGGTTACTTGACATTTATCCTGTTTACCACTTGCATCCTTCTATTTGCAATCATTTCACTTCTCAGTTTTTAGATTTATAATTTGTCATGCATCATGCCCCGGGTTAAAGCTGCCCAGTATGAATTTTTGTTCTTTCACCTGATCTTTGAGAAATGACCCCATGTTTTAGGGCATTTGACTACTATAAAGCTTAAGTTTTAGGACAATATTACTTGTGATAGAAAGCATTACTAAGATTGGAGGGAAATCTCTGTCTAGGGATCTGATGCTTCTTATAAAATTTGACTTGTCTAGTGGAGTAGGTGAGATTATGGGTTGTGGTGCTGCTGATGGTGTGTGTGTGTGTGTGTGTGTGTGTGTGTGTGTGTGTGTGCGCGCGCGCGCGCGCATGTAACATTTATTTATTCTAGAATTCTTTCATTAAATCATATCAGTAGTGCTGGAACTGTGTTTTATTTATCTCATCATAGTGTCCTCTGTGCCAGACACAGAGAAAATGCAGAACGATATTTGTTAATCAAGGAATTGTGATAATGTGGAAACTACAAGTTTCCAAAATAAACTCTGATGATATGAAGATGAAACAGTCAGTACTTGTCCTTAAAGATCACTGAAGTTAATGAAGAAATAGCTACATATGACTGTAATACCACATGATAACCTTGCCAGTTCTGAGAAATATTCAGGTATGAAAGCAGCACAAAGGAAGACCAATGAATTCAGATTTTTAAAAAAAGTGAGAGAGATCAAATGTTTTGTACAGGGGATGATGCCAAAGTTAATTCTTAAAGGGTGCCTAGGGATTAAAAATGGGGCATGGTAATGTAAAAATGGAGTGATAATTATTCTTGATAGAAAAATATATACAAATGCAAAAATGTCACATTGGTATATGTTTGAATATAGCTTGGCAAGAAGTTTTTATTTTTATTTTCTTTTTACCCCCTGATTATTGCCAGTTGTTCTGCTTTATTTCACGGTTAGCACCAAAACTACCAACTCCAGTATATTTTACCTTTAAAAAATAAATTACTATGTAAATGTGTGGGGCTTGTTGTGTCTATGCAAATTTCATACGTTGTGATCCTAACCCCCATTACTGTAAAATGTGACATTTGGAGATGAAGTCTTTAAAGAGGTAATTACATGAAATGAAGTAATTAGGGTAGACCTATGCCAATATAATTTTGTCCTTATAAAGAGTAAATTAAGATACAGAAACACATAGGCATGATCACGTGTAGACTGAGGGAGGAGACCGTTGGTTGCAAGCCAAAGAGAAAGACTTCAGAAAAAAAATCAACCCTGATGACTTCTTGATCTTAGACTTGAAATCTTCAGAACTGGGAGAAAATAAATTTATCTTATTTAAGCCACTAAGTATGTGGTATTTTGTTGTGACATCCCTGGAAGACTTATACAACGAGTAATATTATAACTGTCCCTCCTCTACTGGTATAAGAGAGAGAGATTCTCTCATAAATAGACTTAAAATACAGATAATTTCTTTATGACTTTGCATTATCAAAATGGAACCAGAGCAGTTGGAACATTAACTTCCCCTCTTCTTGGTATTGTCTTTGCTTTAATATTTGTGTGTTTACTTGAACTCCTTTCAGGAGTTATCTGGTGCCAAAATTTTGTCTAACAGCATTAGTGCTAGTTTTTCCATGCAAAGACACTTCATTAAGCTTCATAATCATCTGATCTATTTACTTAAAATTCCTGAATAAATTGGGTTCTTGGCTAAACTGAAATTACGTATTCTAGTTTTATTTCTTGGAAATACTACAAAATCTACTAAGCTGTATTTTCTTGAACAACTTGCAGAAACTTCCAGGAAATCCTTTCTTTTTACTTCATCCCACATGATCCTCCCACTCCTTTTCCTCCTGTCGGGGTTAAGGAATCCTACTGTGCAGCATTTTATGGGACAGAATCAAGATTATTTAATTTCTACCTTTTTAATGATGGTCAATATGAAATTAATGATTATATGTGATTACATGGAACTAAACGTGATTGGTCTACTCTGAGCAAAATAAACCTGATATTCTAGAATCATGGAGTAATACTTGTTATGACTGAATTTGAGTATTTGACCGAATAAAAAGCTATATTAGTCATCATAGAAATCAAATGGTAGTCATATATATATGTTTATTACTTTCATTTGCATTGGCTATTATGTCAATTTTCACAGAACTTTTAGTAATCATTGATATCGATATGGTAGAAATGAATTATTTAGTCACCGTAGTCATTCAGAAAGCATAGAATTTTCATTGTAATTTTAAAATATAGCAAGAAAATATGTAGCTGCTTCTTGCCTATATCTGTACATTCTCCTCTTAGATAGTTATTAGTCAAGGTCCAACCAGATAAACAACCTTCCCTACCAAAAAAAATTTGGTATTAAAAAAAAAATTAAGTCAGTGGTGAACTGAATACTCCAGCTGTCGACAAGCAGAGGAACTAAATGGTGAAGTCAGAGATGAATAAAATTAGGAACGAATCAGCCCTCCAGGCATGGAGTGACAACAAGAAGAGTCCGTACCACTGGAAATCGGAACACAGGATATCTTGGAAAAACCTGAACCTATGTCAATCTTTTCAGGTGACTAGAACTGACTGGAAGATGCAGCCCCTGAAGAGAAAGAGAAGGGTAAGTTCTCTGGTTTCTTCTCTTCATCTCTGGTCTCCAATTGGTTTATGCAGAGGCCTGAAGGCAAGAAAGACTGGCTAATGTGACTCAGATAGGTTTGTACATAACTACATATTTGACCAACATTAAGAAATAACCTGGATTCATTTTATTTGATTAAAATTTATGTTTTGGAAGCAGAAGAATAAAAACGAAAGCAGATGAAAGAAATAACAATGGGAAAAAACAGGAATCAAGAAGGACTGACTGAGAGAAAATTTGTTGTTGGAACAAAGAAGATGGACAACAAGATGGATGCAAATTGTGCTGCAGATGAAAATATGAATACAGAGACCATACACTCATTCATTCGGTCATTCATTTATTAAGTAAAAATCAATGAATATGTCTTAGTCATTTGGGGCTCTTAAGGACCATAAACTGAGTGGCTTAAACATAAAATATGTATTTCTTGTAGTTGTAGAGACCAGAAATCCCGAGATCAAGGTGTAGATCTTGTCTAGTATCTGTTGAGGGCACACTTCCTGGTTTTCAGACAGTTGTCTTTTCATTGTATCCTCACATGGCTGAGAAAGAAGCCATCTCTCTTGCATTTTTCTTAGAAGGACACTAATTGTGTTCATGAGGGCTCCACTTCATGACCTAACGACACCGACACCCTAAAGGCCCCATCTCCTAGTACCATCATATTGGGGTTGTGATTTCAACATCTGAATTTGGGGGTGGGCACAAACATTCAGTCTATAATAAAATATCTCTTATATTTTAAGTACTGTATCACTCAAAGCAAATATAATAAGTATCAATATTTGTGGTCCCACAGTATAGCCTAATAGGAAAAGATGAACATACATCAATTTTAATGCATACTCCTTAGGGCTGACGGAGATTAGCATGGTGGGTCATTAGGCCTCAGAGAAATAGCAACAAGACATAACCAAAGTTCAAATGCACCAGTTGAATTTTGTCTTAATAAAATTAGGTTAGCGGAAGAAGGGTGTTGTGAGTGAGGTAGGTTACATCAGTCAGAGGGAAAAGTACGTATATAAAAATAGAAGTAAGAGAAAATAAGCATTTCCCTAGAATTATAGTTTTAAAATTAAAAAAGAAAAATATTCTTGTAGTTATAAATGTCAGTTTATAAATGTCAGTATGGGTCATGTCATGAAGGGTCTTGTGGACTACGTTTTTTTTTTTTCTATTCTTCTATTTCAAACAATCATAGGCTGTGGGCAGTTGTCCTTCTCATCTAGGGGACTTCAGAGAGGTATATCACTAGCTATCATTAACAGTGACGCTGGATCTTTAGACCTGAACATTTTATTGAAGTTCCACAACCTCTAAAACCTCACAGCACTAACCAGCCTTTTATAGTCTGGGCTGGTGGTCAATTTTTTCTTTTTTCTTTTTTTTTTTTGAGAAGCAGCATGCTGCATACATTATCCTGGATCCATAAACACTTGTTGATTCCCAATCTAAAAGTTTCAGAATGCAATTATATGAAAAACTTGTTTGATGAAATGCCCTCAACTCCTCTTATAAAGCTAAGTCATTACTAAATTTTCAGAAATATATTCACTTTTTCTTCTTAAAATTGCTAACATTTCAATTCTGATTCTACAAAGTACAGATTAAGACCCATTTGCAATGGCACATTTTATTCTGCTAGTGCTCTGGTAGCTGCTGATTGTGGAATAAAGTGAATAAAGCTGGGTCAGCCATGGGACAAGTAGGTACAACATGGGACATATAAACACTTAGAAGGGAGGTAGTCTAATGGGAAGAACAAGAAAGGCAAGGGACATGGGATACTGGCCAAACAATCAGATAAGATTTTTAAAATAATGCAGAATATCTTTGAAATTCTCTCAATACACTTCTTGTCATGGTCAGAAAACCTTTTGGGGTTTGGCCGATTAAAAATGGTAAGAAATAGAAACTAGTTACATCTTCCTGGAGGGTACAAAACAAAACAAGGACACAGGGCTTTTCTTTAGGTATCTGTGCAATAGACAGGCATGTAGATAAAGTAATGAATTCATATAAAAATGCTTGATTTAAAAGATAAGTAAAAAAATGATGAAAAGCTACCCCAACGTGACTCATTAAAAAATAAACTGGTAGTTCTAGTTTGACATGTTCTTTAAAAGTTATTTCAGGCCCCTCAGAACACCATAATTTTAATTTATCTCGTTTTGCACATATTTGTTCCCTGAGGAAGGTTTTTTTGGTTGTTGTTTGCTTGCTTGTTTTTTTTTTGTTTGTTTTGTGTGTTGTTGTTTTTTGTGGTAGAAAGAATCATAAAGGGGCTATTGATAAATGATGTAATTTGTAAGATTAGCTGTTGTTTTGACTTATTATTCTATTAAAAGCTCATTTTCTAGAAAAGCACATGCTCTTCTTAGTAATTTTCTCCTGAGCCATTTGAAAGAGCCTGGCTGTTGTCATGTACCTATCACCCAAGGGAGAGGCTCAACCAAGGACTTGCAGACTTAACAAAAGGGAGAAATCACCAAGGAACATTAGTGCGTTATATGCAATAAGGTAATATGAAGGCATGAAACAAAAATAGTCCACAGATCCTTGTATGGATTTAAGTTTGGTTGATGACTATGCTTTACCCCCTTAGGATGGGGGATGTTTATGTTGAGGTTGAGAGAGGCAGTGCCTGAGTGAGTAAAGGAAGAGACTCTGGAACCAGACACACCTTGGTTCAGATCAGGATCTCTTATCTTGCTTGACATCGACTTGTTTTTATTGTTCCCTCTCTAAAGTGTCATTTTGCTTTTCTGACAATTTCTGATTCTTCTCAGGACTGTTCCATGCTGGGCTTTCTCTTTCTGGAGTTTCTGTTCACTTATTGTCTGTTCTTCTACACTACCTTGGCAGTACAAATCAAAATTCAAAATGTCTTTTATAAAATAAGGTATTAACTATATGTACTCCTCACAATTGTGCTGTGAAGTTTAGATGCTATTTATGTGAAAGTGGTTTGTAAACTGCAGAGATGTAATGTAAAATATTATCATTCAGGTACCTTCTTGGAAATGCAATCTTTCAACACTAGCTCAGTCATTAAAAAAAAAAAAAGGAAAAAACAGGTCTTGAGCCTGGACCAAATTCTTGTCAAGGATTAAAGAGCTCACATAGCCTATGTATCTTACCACCTTGTGTGGGAGTATCTTTGCCTGTTTCAGACTCAATGAGTGCCTCTTTGTTCTGCTTAAGTTTGCACGTCAATGACCTTTGGAGGGGTTTCCCAGCTTTCAGTATTTCAGACACTGCAGGGGTGGTGAGGGGTCATTCTAATGCCTAGGCAGCAAAAGAATTGCTCTGTGTCAGTTGCCAGAGGACCCTGTCAGCCATGAGGGACTAATGCATATTATTGGAGCCAATCTTATTCTGTATTTTCTCTGCATAAGTAAAGTGTTTCAAGTTTCATCTTGAACTTGACTGTTGTGTCTTCCTTGGAAACTCTCATAGTAAGATGCAAAGGGCAGAAATGCTTGGAGTCCTCCCTGGCGTCCAATAACCGGTACACAGTGTTCTGCTCAACAGTATCCTTTAACAACTAAATATAATTGTGTACTTCTATCACTCTTTCTCTTCACCTTCCTTTTCTTTTGTGTATATATACATATGGGAGATCCAAACAACTCAGAAATTATTTGTTATTCTTACATGTTTCAACTTCAGTCACCTTCAAAAGTACTATGTCTGATGCAGTACACCTATCGAAGCGCTTTTTCCACTGCTCAGAACAGTTTTTTTAACTCATCAATTTAGATGTCTTTTAGTACTTCTGATGTCTTTTTGTTTTGCCTCTTCCACATTGGCCAAATGTTTCCTTTTGAGAACTTTTTTCATCCAGGGAAACAAGTCAGCAAACAAAATAGCCTGGGGCAAGATCTGGTAAAAAGGGAGGGCAGGGCACGGGGTTCATGCCATTCTTGGTCAAAAACTGCTGAACACAGCCTGGTGTGGGCAGAAACAGTTATGGTGGAAGAACCAGTCATTTGTGGAAGAAATCGGATCGTTTCTTCTGCAAATCCTGACACAACCTTTCTCAAAAAAGTAAAAACCAATAAAAACCAATGGGTCCCAGAACACTTACCTAGTAGGGGGAAGCCTGAACAAGGTGCCTGCCCTAAAAAAAAAAGATAATTCCAGGTTTCGTGATCCCCCCCATACATACCAACAAATACATACAAATGAGAGAGAGAGAGAGAGAGAGAGAGAGAGAAACCCCTATCTTAGTCTAATATCAATCTATTTCTATATTCAATGGCAGCAGAAGAGAGTATGTTTATCCCTCAAGAGCCATGTAAAATTTCTAGATTTTTGCACTGGTTTTATTATCTCAGAGCCTTAGTACAGTGGCCAGAGGAATGCAAAAGTTGACCTTAGACCTAGGCCTTCACACTGTGAAAATAATGAACAATCAAGGTTCAGTTTTGACCAGTCAAGGTTCACTTTTGAAGTCATTTCAATCCAAACTCCATGTATATGTCACTGTGGAGGTAAAATGAGATGAATGTTATCAAGACAGCTGCCATTTCCACAGTAGGTATTCAATGACGGAATGCCTCTATGCATTTATATTTAACTTATTTATGCCATGTCTCCTTCTATAAAAAATTGGAACCATCTTAAAGGACATTTTGAAATTTTTGTTGATCTTTCTTTGGACATTGATTTTATAACTAGGTATTGCTTATAGATTAAGCTGTATATACTTAATATGAATCCAGTGTTTAATTTTGCGTCTTAACACTTCTGTAAGGCTCAGTATTGATAAGAATGGACTCCCATCACATCAGAAATATCTCCATGAAGGTCAAGTGAAACACAAGAAGTTCACAGAGAATCAGTACAGTAAAAGGATGAGTTATAGAGAAGTGGTATATATGACTCAGCAGATAACTCAATTACGAGACCCTTAAAAACCTGCAGAAGGACTATGATCCAGCTTCAAGTTAGACTCCAAGATTTTCTGGAAGAAATCTAAAAGGATATCAGAGTCTCTTACTTCAACTTCATTTTCAGAGCATTAACTTTTTAAAAAACTTCCAACTATTCTCCCTCATAGCTGCACAGTGAGTGATAATTACTTAGCATAAAGATGAACATAGAACAGATATTTCATAAATATGTGTTGAATGGTTGACTGATATAACTGCTTAGTAAGTGTTTTGCGGCTACCATTATATTAATTTTTTGGTCAATACAAATATTAAGGGAAGTTTCTTTTGAAAGTTTATTGCCCTAATCTATACAAGAGAGTAAAAGAATATTACACCAGAGGGACATTAATCAAGAAAATCATCAAAAAATGTTGGTTAACACATACTTAAAGTTGTAAGAACAAAAGTACCTCAATTTGGCTTCGTGAAATATAACATTAGCATGAAAGTTTAAAAATATATATATGTTGTAGTATTAGCATAGTCTTAAGTCTTAACAGAAATGGCTAGCCTTCTATAGATGACACTCATATGTCGTATTTGTCTCTGTGCTTAAAGTCCCGGTACCTATGGATAATTCTTGGATTTATTTCTCACAGGAAACATTTGAAAAAAAGTTGTGTGATTAAAACTAAAGCTATGTGAATAGGCTACTCAGCTTCTTCCCCAGTATAAACTATTTCCACTCAATCATCCCTTATCTCATCAGTAACTGTAACAGTTTGCACTTTTGAAGGGAACACTAGATTTTAGACATTTTTTCTTGTCTCTTATTCTTCATGATTTGTCAAGAGTGCCACTTATTCAGACAACAGTTAGGTCTCAATAGGGCAAAATTTTTATTTTCATTTATCACCTTCTATATGGGGCTTCTGATGGAATATTATTTCAGCAGCATAGACTGAAATTCTCCAGGTGTACTCAATGATGGGATGGAGCTATCAATCAGTGTGCACGGAAGCTTACATTGTATGGTACTTTAAAATTTCAAAGTGCTTTTATTGACTTTTTAACTGTGATGCTGACATAATATGGATGAAAATGTAAACTCCTTCTTTAATGTTTTTTTTCAGAAGATGAACTTATTAGTAAAAAAAGAAATATTAAGTGGCAAGGTCATAATTTAATCAACAGGAGACAACATTTTATTGATTCCAAGTACAGGTTTTGGAGTCAGAAGCACCTGATTTTAATTTACATCTCCATCAATTATTAGTGAACACCCTTAGGTCAGATTGCATTATTTCACCAAGACTTCTATGCAAATGAGTACAAAATTACCCACTTCATTGCATGGTGTAAAACAAAATGAGATAACTTCAGTAAAAAAAAAATTTATGTGTGTGTTTTTATATGAATATATGCATACATGTGCATGCCTAAGCACACACATACACATTTAGCATAGTTTAGTCAATAAATATTGTTGATATTAACAATGATGATCTTGACTTTGATGATTCTCTCAATTCTGTAGTTCTTTTAAATAAAATATACATCTTAAAAATCAATAAATTTCAGACAATTTTGATCTGCACTGTTGACATTTTTGGCCAGATGATTCTTTGTTGTATAGAATTTTCCTGTGAATTATAGGGTATTTTGCAGCATCTCTGGCTTCTATCAAATGGACACCACTATCTGCCTCTCCTGTTGTAACAACCAAAATAATCACGGAAATAGTCAAATGTTCCTTGCAAGACAAAATTCCTCCTGGTTAAGAACTATTTGTTTAGATAATATAGAATAAAAACAAACAACGCATGCTTATTTTAACTTTATCAAACTGTAGAAATTGAGGAAAAACACAAACTGTCCACCTTGTCATAGAGACAATGTTGCTACTTGCTTCCACATACATTATTTCCTATGACTCGTTAAACAACTATATGAACTATTTTTATCACCTCAATTTTATAGAATAAGAAAATTATTGAATAAGAATAATAAGTATATTTCTTAAATATTAAGGCTCTCAGGGTTAAGGTGACAGTTTAAGTAGAATAGTCATTATTAAAATCAAATATTTTATCTATAAATAACCAAAGTATTGAGTTCTTATCCACCATTTTAGCATATGTCTGAAAGACAAATATGATCATAAATGTAAGCAAAAACATAATTAAGAAATCTAAAAGCCCGAGGAAGGCAATATTCAAGCATTTGGATGAATCTCTCATATTCAGGGGGTTTTACTGACTCATTCAACAACTAGAGTAGAAACCTCAGTTTCAGTCCAAACTCTACTGTAATCTTTTTACGTTTCAATACATGATACAGTTTCATATAGTATAATCTTGAAGCATTGAGACACTTGCTAACAATAATGTAGTGACTTTGATTCAAAGAGGTCAGTCAGCCTTTTTTTCCTACTCTACTAACTTACATAGTGCAGAGAATCTACCCAACCGTTTGTCTCCAAGCTTAATGGATTATTCCTTTGCTTCCTGATAGCTTCCAGTCTCTAATTCACCTCTCCCAGCATCAGTGACCTTCTGATTCTTCTTTTATAATTTGCCATTTACTCAAATGGAGATCATTTCAGAGGTCTAGTGGCAGATTGCTGAGGTCTATGAGTTGGCAGCTGGCTTTCTCTAGTCAAGTTTCTGGGGCTGGATGTTGGATTCCCTTCTAGTGTGTGCTGTGGTTTTGCTAAGAGTTAAGCGCATTTTCATCTTTAATGGCTTAGATACGAGTTTAGAACATCATGACTTCGTTATTTGTTCCAGAAACCCTTTGTCTGGGAAAGACAAGTCTGTAAAGTCATAGAAAACATCATTGCTGGCTCTAGGAAGTTCCTACTTACTGATTTATCAGTCACTAGTTACTCATATCGGCAAACAGCTTCCTTGTCAATATCAGTTTATTACTCACAACTTATTTTGTGTCCCTTGTTTGCTGGGTCCACCAGTCCTAAACTATTAAATCATGACATTTTACATTTTCAGCCTGTACCCTTAAAAAACAAAACCAAACAAAAACCCTTAAACTACTTGAGAGTGGGTACTAAAGTCCTACAAATATCCCACTGACTTAATCTTTCCATTAAGGTGGTATTCTTTGCTACTTGTAAAACTTCAAATAACATGTTTATGTGGTGATATTTTGAGGTTCAGAACCTTTCTTGATGATTAGATTTGAGATGCCTAAGAATAAAACTGCTCGATAGGCCAGGTGAAAGAAGCATTTCAGTTTTTGGCAGTTAAGAGAGTCCTCTTCCTGCCCATCTCTTAGAAGGTCCCCTGGGAGGTGTTATTCCATCAACCAAGCACAGATGCTCTAACCCATGAAATTAGAGGTACTAAAACCCTTTATAACACAGTTTACCATTTCATTTTTAACATTCTGGTAGTACTTAAAATGAAACTGAATTTAAAAAACGATGTCTAACCCATGCAATGTAGTGAACGTTAAAGGTGTTGCACATCAAGATTGGAGAACAAGTTTTACAGAAGACGTTTCTCTGGACAATTTGCTAATGATCCATCCATATACTAGACAAAAATCCCCTCTGATCATTTATATCTCACTTGTATTCTCAAACCCTCTTTCTGCTATTCTTCTCTGGTTCTGGTTTCTGTGAATGAGACTATAGGTAAATTCAGATAGTACTGACTGAAAATGTATGGAAAATCTAAAGTAGATCACCTTATAAGATGTCTTATATAAAGCAGTAAGTCAGTGGGCCATGATTGACACATACCAGCAAAGTTTCATGCACAGTGCATAGTCAATCCTCACAATAATCCAAAAAGTACCTATCTGAGTTGGATTAGCCTACCAAACAACAGCACAAGACATGGTGGTGCTAGGGTTCAAGCTTATCTAATCCCACAGCCTATTTCCCCTGATAGCACACTGATGTTGATTGGGGAAATAATGTTAGACAGAGGCATACAAAATGAAATTAGAAGGACAAAATGTCTTTGGTGCCTGAGGATAAGGAGAAAAGATGTTTATTCTAATCGTGCCACACATACCCCAACAGGTTTCCTAATGAATCTCCCTAAGATACATAGAAAGAGATGCAAAACTCTAACGTAGTTGTCAGATCATTTCCTCATGAGGAATAATAAACATCTAAGTGTTACAGAGAGACGGCTTGAAGGACTGAACACAACGTGGGCTTGGATCTGAAGTCTGGAACTGCCACTTCGTTTTGGCAACTTCTTTATCCTTGAAGAAGGGTTTTGCTTGTTTGTTTTCATATTTATTTATTTATTTGGGTGTTTGCCTGTTTGCTGTGCTTTGTTTTGTTTTTTCATCTATAAAATTAGGATAACGAGGCCAACCTCAAAAGGTGGTGGTGAGGACCAGATGGAATAAAACACTTTAAAAGCACTGTTTAGGAATGGCTGGAACAGAATAACCTCTTCCTCCTAAATATTTATTAACACCCAATGAGCTTCACATATTTTTTAACCCCATGTTATTCAATTGGGTATAGAAATCCCATTGTTTTGACTGATGATTTTTATTACATCTTAATAATATGTGACTAATGTGTATTCCTTATTAGGAGTTATTCTATGCTAAAACATATCATGTCTTACGTGTTATTTAAAAGGATAGAGATAGTCATTTAACATAGCGTAACAAAATGCATAAAAATAATGGAATTCTGAGTACTAGCAGCAACAAATAAGACTAATCCCAGGCTTCAGAGATAACTGAGTGTTTATAAAATGCATTTTTCTCCATATGCTAAGTAATAAACTCCTAAAATCATAGCATTGTGCTAATGCTTTTGATGAATTTAGAAAGAGATTGTAATTTTATTTGTGATAGTACGGTCATTTAAAAAATAGGTTATCTGGTCCAGATAGCTTATTTATCCAACCATGATGTTATTCTTTCGTGTGTTCATTTATCTTTTCTCTATTTGAGGTTATTCTACTTAGACAGAAAGTGCAGCTCTTAAACTATTTAAATTCTCTGACCCAAAGTAACGAGTTGAATTGGGGCAGCTATAATCTTTACTTCAGTGCACAGTTTGACCTGGTAATACCTTTCTAGTAAATGCTTCAAGCACTCCTAAGTCGCTAACCTGAAAGGAAAACATTTTAGTTTTGTAAATGTCAAAAGTCAGACTTGTTAAATTTGTTTCCAGGTGGCTGAATTCATAGTGTAAAACTGAATCTGTGTGTTGATGATTCCTTCTAGAATGAAACTGCAACCTACGGGAAGGACTTGGTTAGCATCACGTGCTAATGTCAAGCATGCCCTCTTGTATTTTTCTAAACTACAATCCTGGTCCGATGCAATCTACTCAACATCCAGCTGCATAAATAGAACAAACCAACGAAAGGTTTGAATGAAAAATCATGCCCATGAGACATGGATAAATTAGGGAATGCCCAGACCCATCTCTCATCCAGAGATTTGCCTTTTTAACTTGGTCACACAAGATGGTGTGGCATAGGGAATTAGCAGTTGCATTTTCTGGCTTCAAATCCTTGCTTTACTATTGACTGACTGATGGTCATGAGTAAGGCTGTCATTATCTCTTAGCGTTAATTTTTTTATCCACACACACAAAAAACACAAATATTTGACTTGATATTTTAAGGTTATTTCAGACTAAATATCTCCTTATTGCAAATAATGAAAAATGTGTTATTTTTTATATATCTTAGTACACTCCTATAGAGTAAAGTATTGGTGCAGCAGTGTATTTTGCTGTAGGTATGCAGAGAAGTGCTGTGTATCACAGCAATGGCTTCCGCCAGACAGTAGATACTGACTTCCATGGTGCAGTAAGAAAGTGTTTGCCTTCTACAGACAGGACAATCATTACTGTAAAGTGTTAAATAAACCCTCTGCTTCCTGTGTCTCCAGGGTAGGGTTGCTGTGATCCCAGTATCATTGTGATTGTAGGATGTGGCTTTCAATGAACTAACACCTAACAAAAGAACCTCTCACTTGTACATCCTTTGTGTGTTTCTTTTAGGGTTAGAGACATCTGAGAACCTCTCAGGTAGATTACTTAAATGGTTTATCAGGTCATTAGCAGACTTAACTTTCTACTTTCAATCTTATTTTGTTTTCATACTTTAGAAATACCATGAAAAGAGCAAAATAAGTTGTACCTTTCATGAAATGTGGTTCATTGAGTGGGTAGTGAAAAAAGGGAACTTGGAATGAAGTATTTGTAAATACTTTAGTATATCTGTCCATAACTTTATATATGAGTGGAAGTTTATGTGTGGGAGATATTCAAATGTCTACAGGAGTCTGTATGTGAAAACCCTTTGATAAAATAATTGAGAGAGAAAATATAATTAAATAATTAGGAACACCAAGTCATTACTAAAGTGACTCCCTTTTTCGAAAGAAGGTGATGAAAATGCCATTCCAAGGAAGAGTCTAAAAATGACTCATCCAATTTTAATATGAGAAAAATCAAACACAACTCATATGCTTGTCCTTAGTTTTCACTAGATTCATTGCAGAAAAGGTTCTGAACTTTTAGTTCAGAAATCAGAGGAGGAACAATCTGGAGAGTGGAAAGATATTATTTTTTTGCTCAAGAGTGTAATAATTCATGGGTTTGCTGGCATGTCAGTATCTCTAGAATTACTTTTATGATGCTTTGTGTATTTTATACTGCAAAATGAGACTATATTAGCTAGTTAAATAATATGTCATTTAAAAATTGCATTAAATAATGTGATTTTTTGAGTCTCTTTGAGAGTCAAGGCTTAAGATGAATTTAGTTTTATTAAAAAACATGTTATATGTAATATAAGATAATTCTTATTATGTATTTAACTAATTATGTGAAAGTTTAAAACATATGCTGTTCTCTAACCAAAAGTCATAAATTAAGGAACACTTGAAAATATTTTATGTGTTGTATATATATGATCCTGCCCTACTAAATTAAAATATGACTCTACATTGCCTTTTCTTTTTACTGTTAAATAAATGCAGACAAAAAGATTGTCTCACGAAAGGGGAACTCAGTTCTTGCATTTGCTTCATGTTTGCAATACAGTATAACATTGTTCTTCTCTTTGGATTGTAAAATAATAGAGAACAGCAGTTGCAACGTTCCTGAAAACATCTATTTCATTGAATTTCCAAGTCTACCCTTGGAGATCTAGAATTAGATAGCTGTATCACAGATTTGACTCAGCGTACAGGGAATCTCCAACTTCCTCCCTGTGCCCCTTTTCAGTTAGAAAGCTTTCTTTTCTTGTTTATAGTTAGGGGTCCTAAGGCAAATTTCATTTAAAAAAACAGGTTTTTGTGTGTATTAGATATTTGCAGACCAGCAGATCAGCCCAATTTACAATGGTCCGACTTATAATTGTTTGACTTTATGATGGTGCAAAAGCGATATGCATTCTGTAGAAATCATAATTAAAATTTTTAATTTTGATCTTTTATTTAGATAACAACATGTGGTATAATACTCTGCTCCGATGCTGGGCAGTGGGGAACCACAGCTCTTTATCAGCCACGGAATCACAAGTGTGGAGTCATGAGGGTAAACAACTGATACTCTACGATGCAGTGCTGCTAGATGATTTTGCCCAACTGCAGGCTAATAAAAGTGTTCTCAGCACATTAAAGGTAGGGTAGTCTAAGCTATGATAGTCACTAGGTTAGGTGTATTAAATGCATTTTGACTCAGTATATTTTCAACTTACCATCAGTTTATTGGGGAAACAAATCCATGGTAAGCTAACAGACATACACATATATGCACAAACATATATATATATATATATATATATATACATCTATATATAGATGCATATACAAATATATACACACATATATAGACATACACACATATATGTATGTAGGTACAAAATTTGGAAAAAGGACTCATATAATAACACCTTCAGTTAACAGATTAAGAAAATAATGCATCGGAAAATCTAAGTAAAATGCCCAAAGAGGAAAACAATCAGCTAGTGACAAAACTAGAAATATAACTTAATTCCTGATTACCAAATCCTTGCCTCAGTTCTATCTTTCGGGAGGTAAACTGCTTCACCACCGAAGGGTGGCAGGCATGAATCCAATAGAAAATTTTGCATAGATTCACCTCACTGACAGTATATGTGAGCCTCAGGTAATAGTAATATTGTAAAATAGTGTACTTTGGAAACCTAATCACTTAACTGTGATCTGTTCACTGGAAACAAACAAACAAAAAGATTAAGCAGGAATATACTAAGAGAGGGTTGTGGCATTTAGATATATGTCTATTGCGGGCCTCTTCAACACACAATACAATCGCAACAGAAAAGATTCTACTTTTTCTCTCTTACGAGTGCATATTAATAGATGCAAATGGATGAAGCAAAGAGATAGCCAAGAGAAAGCATAAAGTGCTTATAGCTGCCACTGGAGAAAGAACATTCGAAATACAATATGTGAAGAGAAAAGGAAGCATTTCCTAGGTTAGTGAGGAAGCATTTTGCCAAGCATGTGGCAGAGAGAATTGTCGCTCACCAAACTTTTTGTATGCTACCGTATACTTCCCAGCCTCTCTCAGAATTAGACTGTAGTTAAGTAGGACCATGTGAGTAACTCAGGCCAGTGGCCTTCATAAGCAGAAGGACAGTGATGCAAACACCTTCCATTCAGAGATAACAACAGATGCTGGTTCTTCATACTCTTTCTTCCTTTGTGATAATGAGAGTGGAGGTCACGTGTTGAGAGAAAAAGTCCTACGATCCATACATCTAGGCTCTTAAGACACTGTGTGGAAGAGAATTGCAGAGAATTTTCAGTGGAAAAAAACTACATCATCTGCTATAAGCTACCAATAATTGGGTGTTTGCACTACAGCAGAATTTAATTTAGATGAAATTTCTGGAGATAAATATATCTATGTGTCAATAATTAAGATTACTTAACGTAAAATATCTACAAATCCATAGACAGAAACATTTTATCGTTGGCATATTAAATGAAATAATATAAAATATGTTTAAGAACATAACTGCCTAAAATATTTTAATTTCCTTTCCATTTAGTGTTTTTTTTTTCTTTTTTAAATAAAGCATTGATTAATTTAGCACAATCACTATGGGCAACCAGAAAAGGAGAATAACTGCATAATTCAAGAAATATTAGAGACCAGAACACCACATAGTTCATTCTCTTAGCCAAGGGGCTTTCATCAGTTCCTTTGCATGGTAAGTAAGAATTAATGTTGGAGTATCATTATATCCATTTTCATGTTATATAGTTTATTTTCAATGTTAGCTTCATAGTAGAATGTGTTTTAATTTTCATTCCATTTTTTATAAGCCACCTCGGTTGTTTTCACAAAGCATTTTGTCAACAAAGCCTGACAGTTATATACTGTTATTGATACTCTCTTATATCTGGATTGAGTAGGTCCTATTCAAATATGGTAAGTGTTATCCAATGCCCAGTGGCAAAGCCAGGTAATCAGTCTCCAGTACATAATATTTAGAATAGCTATGCAAATATAAGTCAGGATCAGCATTTTATCTCTATTTAAGTTATAGTTATGATATAATAGAAATATGGATATCTAAAGGCAAAACAAACAAATATAAAAGAATGGAGCATTCCACAGAACAAAAAAATACTAGAAAAATAAAAAAACTTCATTTATTCAACAAGTCAACGATCATACACAGAATGATTGTGCCTGAGTGAACAATATCTGCTACATAATCCACTTCAGCTCTGCTAGTTAATTTCAAGAAAATATCATAGAAAAGATTCCTTGAAAGAAAGTCTCTTTATAGTTTCTTGTAATAAAAATCATTTGACACAGTTTTTAATCAGTTTCTTTATAGTTTCTGTCATTCATTCAAGTACACAAAAATCAAAGTCAATATAAGAAGCACACTGATAGCCTTCTTAATTGGGAAAAAACTAACTTGAAAGATATGTAAGATTTCAAATCCTTCCTCTTAAAAGTGACTGGAGTTACAAATAAATGAAACATCTGGACTTTCCAATAATACTCTAATCTTTTCAAAATAAATAGCCAGATGACATAGACAGAGATAGTAATTGAAAAAGGCTCCCACACTAATTAAATAGAGTTAAGGCAACTGTTTCTAAACATTTCCTTCCATACCCAATGGCCTATCTCTTGGTTTCGAAGACTAACAAAAACAAAAGCGCCTATAATTCCACAAGGCACTGCATAACTGATGAAGTATACTCCCCCTTTAGTACTGACATACACCCCCAGCTTAGTGAAATAAAAGAAAAAATCGAGAAACAGATCCATGTGCATACAGAAATTTAGCACTTGATAAACGTGGCATTCAGATAACTGGGGAAAGGTGAAACATTATAGCACATTGTGAGACAACTGTGTCACTACTGGAAGAGTGAAACCACACAACACTAGAAAAAAGTATAATTGGCCTTTTAATCTCAGTGTGACGAAAGACATTTTTAACAGAATCGATAATTCTGATAAATTAAAAGAAATTATTTCCAAAATTGACTATATTAAAAAATAGCATCAGCTGGGCTCAGTGACTCAGCCTGTAATCCCGCGCCTTTGGGAGGCTGAGGTGAGTGGATTGCCTGAGCCCGTGGGTTCGAGACCCGCCTGGGCAAGCAAGACTTCATCTCTACAATAAAATCAAAAAATTAGCCGGGCGTGGTAGCGCACGCCTGTAGTTCCAGCTACTTGGAAGGCTGAGGCGGAAGGATCGCTGGAGCCCAGCAGGTCGAGGCTGCGGTGGCCGGGAGCGGCCACTGCACTCCAGTCTGGGTGACAGAGTGAGACTCCAACTC
>CAUYQG010168551.1:0-18522 GCA_963574415.1 Tarsius wallacei | reverse complement strand
AATCTGGGGGTGGGGAAAGGGTGATGGGATTAATGGTGGTAAATATCTGTCTGGGGATGGGGAGACACCTCTTATCATCAAGGGTGCCTGAACGAAGCATTTTTGTATACCTAACCCCTAACTGTACCCCACAATACCATAATAAAAAATATATATATAAAAAAATAGTGTTAGAAGATAAGGTATTTCTTCCCTTAATTATTTTATTATCTCAAGATTAAATCGTTTCAAATCCTTGATGCATGCATGTGTTTTATATTTTTCCTTCATCACAGAGGTGGTCTTAACCCTCAGTTACTTGTAAAATAATTGACTGCTTAATATGATTATTTTGCAACATTAATGTCTCTCATGCATACTTTGAAAGAATTATTTCACTCTTTGCCAATTCAAATGCCCTTGACTTTGTAGGGTGCCCTTGTCAGTCCTCAGTGGGCCCATTTCTTTTCTTTTAGAAGAAAGTAATAATATTCTGTTGAAGATAATGACCTTTAGTTTTAACTTTTATAAAAGGAGAAGTTAATTTTTACCATAGAATTAATTTAATAACAACTAAACCTCAAGAATTTCTGAAGAAGGTATTCTTTGTTTTAAAAAACGATATAAATAATGAGACTGTGGTTGAAGAGCTCTTTAATGACTATCTAAATTATATTTCCTTTTAACCTATAGGAATTGAAATTTAATTAAAATATTAAATTTAAAGTATAAGAACTCTAAAGTTTATTAACTTGAATTATGAAGTAAAAGAATGCTCATGCTTTGACCCTTTAAACAACTAGAATATAGGAAAGAGAAAACTTTATTGTGAATTCTTATAATTTATTACAAAAGGGTAGCTGAAATATTCTGTCATTAAGCATATGAGTAATAACATGATTGTAACTAATTTATTGTCTTAGAGTTAGTAAAATTCCATTGATAGTGCAATAATTATCTATGTTATAAAATCAGATAATTTTCAGAACTTATGCTATAGAGTGGTCATTTTAAATTAAAGTTTAAGATGTGTGAAAAATTATATTTTAAGGCATGGATTTGGATTTAATTGCATTGAGCCTGACATGTTGAGTCAAGTCCTTTTGATAGTGAATGAGCTTAGTTTACTCTATAATATATGCATCTTAGTGTGGTTATGATACTCTCTGTCGAATATATCATGCTTTAGTGAAATGAAAGAAGAAACTAAATATATTAGTTTTGTAGGACTATAACAAATTACCACAAATTGCATAACTAAAACAAGATAAATATATTCTCTCACAATTCTGGAAGCTGGGAGTTTGAAGTCAGGGTTTGAAATCAAGGGCATGCCGTCTTTAAAGACTTTAGGGAAGAATGATTTCTTGCCTTTTCTTGTTTCTGGTGATTGTCCACATTCCCTGACTTCCTTGACTTGTAGTTGCATCATTCCAATCCTGCCTCTATGCTTCACATGACTGTTTTTTCTCTGCGTGTTTTCACATAGACTTTTTACAAGGACTTCAGTCACTGGATTATCTATATAATCTCAAATAAGTCACTTAAACTTTCATATTTCTCATCTTAGTTTCCTCACCTAAGTAGGACTCAGTTACCTTATTCAATGTGAGGATAAAATAGGAAGTGCTTTTTATGATAAAGTACTAGAGAGATGTTTGGATTATTTTTAACTTGTGTCAGTGGGGTATCAAAGTGTACACCTCACCCCATGGGTGTTTCCATGGACCAAGAGCAGAATTAGCCAAGTAGAAAGTTCCAGCTGACAACTCAGCATAGTGGACTAGACTGTAGAACAATGGAGATCTGGAAAACATCTTCAAGAAAGTGGTACTCTAAAAGCTCTGGAAATTTAATCATAAAATATTTTGAATTTCTAATTTTAAATGTGTTAATATTGTGCAAATGTAAAACATGTATTCAGTCATATCAAAAATACTAATATGAATCAAACGCATATTTTAGATCTGTATTTTAACATGACATACTAATGTATTTTGAAAAAAATACACACAGAGTGGCCATAGTTTGTAGGTTGTATTTGAAATGAGAGTCTTGATCATCCATGCATTTTTGGGAAGCAGGGCATCTCAACACAAGCTGTCTGGGAAAAGAAAAGAGAAAGAAACAGGCAAAGCAAAGGATACAAAATTTCAGTCAGATAGAAAAAATAAGTTCAAGAGATTTATTGTACAATATGATGACTATAGTTAATAATGTATTGTATTCTTGAAAAATGCTAAGAAAGTAGTTGTAAAATGTTCTCACCACAAAAATGATAATGATAACTATGTGAGGTAATACATGTGTTAATTAGCTAGATTCTGTCATTCCACAACATATATATACTTCCAAACATCTTGTCAAACACGGTAAATACATATAATTTAATTTGTCAATTAAGACAAAATTTTGAAAAAGAAATTAGTGCAGTTTAAAGTGAGAACCAACTAGCAACAAAATGTGCACCCCACCCCCGTGGTAAGAGTAATTGTGTAAATGAATGAATGTATTTCTGCCACTTGACTGAGGTTCAAAATAAGTTGACCTCACTCAAGTAGGCAAAAAGTCATGTATTCATTTTCTCATTCATTCAACTCACCTATTGAGTGACTACTAAGTAAAAGAAATTGTTCCATGCTGAGGATATAAGTGAACTAAGCCTAGCAACTATCTTCAACTTAAAATATTGTTTAAAAACACTATTTAAATTAGTATTATTTATTTGTTAATGGCAGTTACTATTTATTGTGCATTTACATGCCAAATACTTTACATAAATCATTCAAAAACTCTGGGCTGAAAAAATTCAGTTCTACCTTAATTAGTGCCTACAGTTGCTAGGGACTGTGAAGGCCAAGAACTGAAAATTAATATTTAATTTTCTATAATGAGGAACTCATTATTTTGACTCAAAACATTATAAAATTAAAGTAGAAGAGAGAAAATAGCTGACTGTTAGAACTGAAAGATTTCAGAGATTCTCATTTTACGGAAAGGGGAATAGCTGAGTTAACAAATGAGAACTTTAGCTTCAATTATAGTATTTGGGAAGAGATTTGCTGATATTGTCTTGAAACATTTCTATTACCTTGTAGTTATTGTCTTTGTACACATTAGGAAACCAGCATGATCTTTAAAATATATATGATTAAAGCTCTTCTGTTTAAAATTCGTAAGAAGGTTCCTATGGTTCTTAAGAGAATATCCAAAATATTTAAATGACTGATACTGCCTGCAAGGCCTGGTCCCATCTCTAATCACTGGCATGCACTGCAGCCATACTGACTTCTCATTCTCCCAGAACTATAAAGCTGCCTCTGTCCTCGGGTTTCTGCACATACTGTTTCCTATGCCTAGATTTCCCCTTCCACCTACCTTGTTAACCTCAATGCCTTCTTCAAATCTCAGCTCAGACATCATTTACTGAGAGATGCCTTCCTTGACCCTTTTGACTTGGAGAGCTACTCCTGCAATATAACTTTATAAAATATTCGTTAGAATAGTATATTTTTTGGATTATTTAGTCTGTCTCCCTCATGTCTTGCCCTGGGTTTCCCTAGAGCAGAACTGAGAGAAAGGCTTGTGCACAAGTAGTTTAATTGGTAATGGATCCCAGGGAGTAAGAGTGAGAGACCAGACTGAAAGTAATTAAACCAGGGAAGTAAGAAAGGCCACTCTGGACTACATGTGATCTGTCCCAAAGGGGCTAATAAGAAACTTTATGAAATGCATCTCAGAACTGTCTGTCTTGCAGAGGGTATCATTTATTTATTGGCTCCATCCTCTTTGGTCCAAGGTAGCCCATAACATTTGTACCTGTATTCAGGTTTGCAAATTTAAAAATGCTGAGTGGATCCCCATGAGGTCCTGTTCTCTGGGGAGGGAGTTTGGGCATAGGAGTTGGGGAGGTGGAAGTCCAAAGCAAGCCACCGTTAGTTTGCGCCAGTTCGAAGTTGTACCACATCAATTGTATAAATAAAGATGGGGCTAAAAGGATTAGGAATGGAGCATGGGAGTAATACTCCATGGGAGTTATACTCTAAAATATAAGATCATATCTATAACTATCTTTCTAATCATTATACATTTGTCATCTTGCTTAATGCCTATTGTATAGTAAACACTCAATAAATATTTTTACTGTTCAGTGCAGCATATGTTATATTATGATGTTTGTCAATCATATCATTTGTGAGAATGTAAAATTTAAGGGTATACAGCGGGATTATGAAATTACTATATTTCAAACCAAGTGTTCCTTTTTGAGATATATGTAACTTCTGTCTTGATTGGTTAGAAATTTAGTGAACTTTACTTCCAAATTTTTGAGCTATTGTATTAGATTCAATGAATATTTTCTGTTTTAAAAAAACTGTTTAGTGCACACAAAGTGGTAGTTTTATCTGGCTCAAGGTTTAATGGTGTCAAAGTTACATCTCACTCACAAAAAGTACAGTGCTGCCACCTTGGTTCATAAATATTAGGGATTGAGTGTAGACATTTCAAAAGTCTTCCGCCTCAGGCAAGTGTCCCTATACCTTACCAGAGTGATTAGGAGCAGTTAACTACATAATAAAGGATTAAATCAAATGCCAACTATGTACAACGTCTGGGTGTAGGATACATTTAAAGCAGACATTTAAAATGACTAAAAATATGAAAGTAAAGATCTCCTGACGACAACAGAGAAACAAAACAATCATTCACACAGGACTTCTAAAACTTTGCAAATATCAGCACAGTCCCTACAACCACCTGATTCATTTTTCTGCTCAAATGTCACTCCATCAGAGAGAATTTCTTGCCTCTGCTTTCTAAATTTGCAAGTCCTTCCTTGTTCTTTCAAATGCTGTCATCCTGGTCTGCTGTATTTTTGTTCTTATGCTTATCCTCATCTGACCTAATTCATTTGCCAATGTATTGCTATAAATGGCAACATATTAAATTATTAATTTACTGTCACTAGACTCTGAGTTTTATGGATCAGGTAGTTTTCTCTGCTGTTTCATCTTCAAAGTTTAGAACAGTTATTGGTATTAAATAGTAACTCAATCAATATTTTTTAAATGACCAATAAAAAGAATGCATGCCTCAGTTGCAAGTAAGAGTTGAAGAACTACAGCCCGTCTCCCGCTTTTGTAAATAAAGTTCTATTGGAACTCAGTCATATTCATGTGAATATTGTCTATGGCCACTTTCTCACTACAATGAACTAGAGTCATTATGCTGAACCATATGGCCCATGAAGCTGACGGTATTTATTACCTGAACCTTTATAGCATAAGTGGGTCAATCCCTGTTTGAGAGTCTTAGCACACAAAAAGGCAGGACTCATAATTATAATTCTCATTTTCCAAAAACCATATCATAAATGTAGACTTTTAACTTCTTTTACTTTTCATTGTATATAAATGCAGGTATTGTTTACCATGGATATTTTTCTTAAAGCCACATAAATAATACCATAACATCTGTTATTTTCTGATATAAATTGGTTTTCCCCCATACTTGTAACTCTTCTTAAGGAGAATGACTGCAAGAGGAGAAGACAAATTTTTTAAAAAATTTTTTCAGAAATATGTCTCTGAATTTATAAATAGGAGATGCTTGATCCTAGTCAAAACATTGCCATTAAATAAATGTGTAATCTTATATCATATAACCACCATAGACAGACATATTTTCTTATCTAGAAAATAGATTAGATTAATTCTCAAGATGTTTCTGACTTTAATTATGTTATCAATGATTATCTATATAAATGCTGAGGATATAAATTTTGAGGAAAAATAGTAAGTCAGTTCAAGGTATTTGTTTTCAGAAAGTTGCAAAACTGAGGAAAAAAGGTATATAATTGTTTAACATTACTTCCGTACTAAATTGACAGAAGGTATGTGACAAAATACTAGATTAGACTGAAATTATTGTTATCTGAACTGGACTGATGGATTCCTGACATTTTACAAATTAAGATTGAATAACTTAGATTTGGGTATTGTACTGTGCAGTCGTGTGATTGATTTGTTTTGAGTTACAAGAGCCAGTTTGCCTCATTTTTGAGAGTGTGTTAAGGAGGTTTGAGGTTCGTGATTTGCTAAAAAAAAAATGTACACTACCATTTTCAGTTATTCTAAGGAAGAAAATGAATGGTACTAAGAATGAATGAAGAATGAGATTTCTCTTCTTTTTGACTGAAGACAGTTTAGGCTGAAGCATGGAAATTCTTGTTCACGAGAATTAATTTACTCCTACCATACAAATACTTGCTAGGAGTAAGGCTTCAACCTGAGGCCAGGTTAAAATAATGGTCACTCTTAATAGAAATCATTATCTATTTTCTCTGTTATATATCCAATTTCCCTACGTTTTCTTCAAGGTCTCATTAACTCATTTTTGTCAGAAGATGCTGTTTATCCTCGTGGGATGCTGAACACTCTCCCCACAAGTTCAGAAAATCCACTGTGATCATCTGCAAAATAAAACTTTGCCCAATAGACTTGCTATATTGAAAAAGTTATTGCTTTTTTCAGTTATACTGTTGGGGATTTGAGCATAAGCAATGAAGGAAGATCCAACCCAGGTTAAACGTGGCTCCATTATTTCTGTAACTATGGCCAAATTAGTGATTACTGTTTCAGTGTCCTCATTTGTAAAATTATAATAATAATTATCATGTTTCATAAGATTGTTAAGGATTAGAAGCTATGATTATAAAAATTACATAGCCCAGTGTCTAGACAATGCATGTGCTTGATAAGCATGCTACATATTTTTTTTAATTATTATGAGATTTTTGTCTGAATAAAACAATTGTGAGTTAGAGCCACAATATTCAACCAAAATGGGAAAAGCCATGGGGAAGACATATTTGAGAGAGAGCAAACAATGTGAGTCTGGAAAGAGAAAACTAGAGAAATGATCTTAAATATGTAAAACTTGAGGAAAATAAGCAGTCTCCACTTTGGAAGGCCACAGGAGAGGTCATATTGATAGATGTGCTTGATTCCAGATGATGTAGCAGAAGTGTTTAAGAAGTAAATTGAAGGTACGTCAGAGTTTCAAAAATTGGCATTTCAAAAGGATCAAAATAGCAATGCTTAAAAAAGTTGGCATTGCAACAGACAAAATAGTGTTCAGTTTGTAGCTTTGCCAATTACTAAATGTGCAAACTTGGACAAGCTATTTTAATTCTCTAAGTCATAATTCTCTTATCTTTGAAATGGGAATAATATAGTAGTATGTTTAATAAATTTGTTGGAAAGAGTAAATGAAATAACAAGTAAAAATTGTTGGTACTGGATTAGTGCTCAATAGCTACCATGATAATAATTGAGATTTTAATAATTATGTAATATTCTTATTACAAACTGTTATCTTCAATTTATAAGTTTGAGAAGGTAGTTATATAAGGAGTATGAAGTTCAGATACATAAAAATTGCAGAGGTGCTTCTGGAAATTGTCATAGGCGAAACATTTATGGTGAAGACCCCAAAAACACATGATACAAAAACAAAAATAAATAAGTGGGATTTAGAAGAACTCATTCTCCATAGCAAAGATTCCGCATGGCAAAAGAAATAATCAACAGAGTAAATAGGCAACCGACACATTGGGAAAAAATATTCACAGACAACACATCTGAAAAAACCAACACCCAGAATCTACAAAGAGATCAAACAAAACAAGAAAAAAACAAGTAACTCCATTAAAAAGTATGCAAATAACACGAACAGACTTCTCTCAAAAGAAGATATACAAATGGCTGACAAACAATGAAAAAGTGCTCAATGTCACTCATCATCAGGGAAATGCAAATTAAAACCACAGTGAGATACCACCTTACACCAGTCATAATAGCCATTACTAAAAAATCAAAAAACAACAGATGTTGGTGTGGATGTGGTGAAAAGGGAATGTTTATACACTGTTGTTCGGAACATAAATTAGTACAACCTCTGTAAAAATCAGTATGAAGATTTCACAAAGAACTAAAAATAGATCCTGCAATCTAACCAAAGGAACAGAAGTTGTAATACAAAAAAGATACTTGCACTCACATGTTGATAACAACATAATTTAGAATTGCAAAGATGCAGAATCACCTAAATGTCCATCAACTGATCAGTAGATAATGAACATTACACACACACACATACACACACACACACACACACACACACACACACACACATCATGGACTGCTACTCAACCACAATAAGTAATAAATGATGTCTTCTTTTTGGGGGGGTGGAGAGAAAGAATGCTATTAAGAAGACAGGAAAGTTTCCGGCAGTGGTAGGTCCTAAAGGATTGCCCCAAAATGAAGTCTTCTGCAGTAACTTGGATGGAACCGAAAACCACTATCCTAAGTAAAGTAGTGCAGGAATAGGAAACCAAATACCACGTGTTTTTACCTGTAAATGGGAGCTAAGATAACAGTCTGCAAAAGCATAGAGAATCGTATAATAGACATTGGAGACTCAGAAGGGTGAAGATAGGAATGGGAGAGAAATGAAAAATTACCCATTGGATAAAATATGCACTAATGAGGGTGACAGGTACACTTAAAACCCAAACTTCTTTACTGCTATACAAATCAGCCATGTAGCCAAAAATCATTTCTACCCTTAAAGTTATTAAAATAAAGAAAGTTATATTTTTAAAAATTACAGAGATGATAGATGACCTCAGGGACTTGTAAATGTGATTGTATAAATGACAGGGAGGTAAAACATGATTTAAATATTAGCTTGAGAGTTTAAAATAAAACTCTAGTATAACAAAAAAAACCCCTAAAATGTTCATAAATATAAATACAAACCCGAAGATTAGGAAACTTCTAAGGGAAAATGAAGTAGAAATTCTTGGAACTAGACAAAAGTTTCTAAAAACACAAAAAGCACGAAATACAAAATAAAAAGGTCATTACTACTTGGTTCCTACCCAAAGGAGTTGAAAAGTTATATCCACACAAAAACATTCAAATGCATGCTTATAGCACCTTTATTCATAATTGCCAAACTTAGATCAACCAAGGTGTTCTTAATTAGGAGAACAAATAACTAAACCGTAGGATATCCAGAACATGGAATATTATTCAGTACTAAAAATAAAGGAGTCATCAAGCAATGAAAACATATGGAAGAACTTGAAATGCAAATGCATATACTCAGTGAAAAGAAGCCAATTTTACAGGCCTACATATTGTATAGTTCCAACTATGAGTATATATCATAAGGCAAAACTACAGAGACTGCAAAGAGATCAGTGGTTTCCAGGACCTGGGATGGAGACGGATGAATAGGCAGTGCACAGAGGATTTACTTTGTGCAGTAAAAATACTTGTATGATGTCATGGTACATGTCTACTCTCTTGATATCATGATAGTGAATACATGTTATTATATATTTGTTCAAACATATAGAAAGTCCATTACCAATAATTCAAACTATAAACTTCTTTTTGTGAACCATAATGCAAACTATGGGCTTTTTGTGATTATGATGTAGGTTCATCAATTGTAACAAATGCACCATTCTGGTGGGGGAAGTAGGGAGGGAGGAAGACTATATATGCAGGTGGAGAGAGGATATATGTGAAATCTCTATAACTGCTTCTCAATTTTACTATATCCTGAAACTGATTTTAAGAATAAAATGGCCGGACATGGTGGCTCACAACTGTAATCCCAACACATTGGGAGGTCAAGGCAGGAGGAGTACTTGAGTGCAGATATTCAAGACTGTCCTGAGCAACATAGCAAGACACTACTCTAAAAAAAAATTTAAAAATTAGCTGGTTGTGACGTTATGTGCCTGTAGTCTCAGCTACTCAGGAGACCAAGAAATGAGGATTACTTGAGCCCAGGAGTTTGAAACTGCAGTGAACTGTGATCATGTCATTGCACTCCAGATGAGGCAACAGAGCAAAACCTTAACTCAATAAATAAATGAGCAGTCTTTAAAAATTCATAAATTGGAAAATTTATAATTGAAAACTTAAGAATTTTCTATTCAAAATGCACTATTGAGAAAATGAAAAAGCAAGTCACATATTGGGAGAAAATATCTCACAAATATCAAATGAATAAATTTTATTTACTTAGAATATATATATAATTTTTAAATATCTCAAACAACTTACAATAAGACAAATACATACAAAACAGATAGGCAAAATATTTGAATATACACTTCACAAAAGAAGATATGTAAATTACCAAAAGCACATAAAAAGATTTCAATGTCACCAGTAATCAAATAAATGTAGCATAAAATTATAATGAGACACTACTTCTTTAGAATGACTAAAATAAAAAGACACAATGCCAAGTATTAGTGAAGATATGGAGGGACTAGAACTCTTATGTGCTACTGGTAAGACTTTAAAATGGTGCAACCTTTTTGAAAGAAAATGTATTAAAAGAAAAATAAACATGAGTTTACCATACAATTCTTTTAACTCCTAGGCATTCACCAAAAAGAAACAATAACATATGTCTACACAAAGATCTGAGTTGCATGTTGATAGAATCTTTACTTTTAATATCCACAAAGTAGAAGCAACCCATTTGTTCACTAACAGGTGACTAGGCAAACAAATTTTAGTATATCCATATAATGAAATAATACTTTTCAATAAAACACCTACAGGCTACTGATATACGTACTAATAAGGATGAAACTTGAAGTAATTATTATGAGAGATAGAAATGAGTCTAAAAAAAGACTAAGAAGAAGGGGGATGGAATTAGCAGTTGAGGGAAATGGCTGGGGGAGGAAGGGGCATACCTCATCAGCAAGGGTACCTGCATGATCAATGTTTGTATACCTAACCCTGAAATGTACCCCACATCTTTATAATAAAAATTTTTTTTAAAAGACTAAATACTGTGTACTCCCATAAAACGCTGCAAAATGAAAACCGATTCAGAGTCACAGGAAAAATCAGCAGTTGCCCTGGGACTGGAGTAGGTGGGAGTGTTTACAAATAGGTATAGGAAAAACCTTGGGGATGGTATATATGTTTACCATCTTGGTTGAAGTAATGGCTGTTTGGGTGTATAAGTATGTAAAAACAAATTATGACTTTTAAATATATGTAGTTTATTGTATATCAGTTATACCACACCAAAGTTAAAATATAACTTTTAAATTAAAATAATTCAGTGAGAGTGCATTGGAGACTCAGTGATAGTGGTATTATTGACTTGTTCTGTCAGATCTGAATTTGACCCAGGCAAATTTTTTAAGAGAAATTTATGTTGAGATATTCCTAATTGCCAGTGGTTTGCTCTCTAGGTTCTATAGTGTTCAGTCTTTATCTTCTAATTTTTTAAAAGAAAACACTGTTAGCTTTTTAATAATAAATAAGTATTTCAGATAGCAAAGTTTTCTGTTGCAGTCCCTCTCAGGAAATGTTATCTAACATTTTAGAAATTTTTAGAAGAAAAGTATGCTTTATATATTTTGGAAGAAGCAAAACTAAAAAATTCATAAAGGAGTTTTCCCCAAAAAGTCCTCACCCATATCAGAAAATTGTCTAATTTATCTTTTTCCCCCCACAGACAATGAGTGGAAAAGTGCATTTTATAGTTTAATCTTTCATAATTGTTTTTCATATTCTTCATAGCTTACTCTCAAATCAATATCAGATTTTAAAAATGTTTTTTTTTTTAAATATTCTATTGGGTTGGTAAAAGTATTTGCTTACAGAACAATAGTAACTAGAAAATTATCTTAAGTGGAATCTTTCCCTGCCCACTCATAGAGAAGTCTATGTGAGCTTTGGCATATATCTGGAGAACACAACAACACTCAGGAAATCTTTTGAGCAGCCAGGGACCTATTCAAAGAACAGCTGAAACTAGCTATAGCCACCGAAAAGATTTCATATTCTCATAGTTTGGCAAAGTCAGACTTCATTAACCATCATTCATGAGCATTTTCTTGGTTGAACCCTGTAAAATATTAGTCAGCATCCATTTTATTGGATTAGCAGCTTCCCTTAATGTTATCAGGAGTCTTAATAAGTGTAACTTTTTAGTGATAATAGATTATAAATTGTTTCTTTCTTTTTTTATGGGTGGGATTCTTTATACATCAGAAAATGGCATCTTGTGATATTAAAGAATTGTCTAAATATTTGCAGATTTTATTTAGCACACATGTGATTTGGATTCAGGATAATGTTTTTAATAAAATATTTTGGGGTAATAAGGTTTTTAAGCATATTGACTCTAATGCACAAATTGGAAAGAAAATAACCACATCATTTCAGAAAAACTATCTCCTAGTTAACAAAAACTCAGTATATGAAATGTCTTCATAATATTTTTAGCTTAAAAAATAAAGTGTCTGAAGCTTAATAATAAATCTTTTTTAAAAAAATTAAAACACACACACAACACACACACACACACACACACACACTTCCTATCTGATTGATTAATAAAGAGGTGACTGATATCTTTAGTTTGTAGGTGCTTAGTTTCTTAAGACTGGACATTGAGCATGCAACTTAAACAGTTTAAGATAATTTACAATCACAAGACCTGATGTCCACAAAACAATTTTAATTTTAATTAGTCAAAAAAGAGTCTTATCATATATTAATTTCAGGGAATATGTTCTATTAATTGATATCATTGAAACTATGTAGAGTTCTGTATTTGGATATGTATATTAATTAAGAAGGCAGAGATCACTTCAAAGTCTTAAAAATAGAGGATTTTTAGTGATGGCAAATGATTGTACAGAACATGGAAGAGCCAAAGGATCAAACAACTCAAAAAATATACACAGTTGGAGCTGTGACTCTTGCTAGTGCTAGAGAAACAAAAAAGAGCAGATTTTTTTTTACCAGAGACTGAGCTATTTGACAGAGTTGAAAACAAGGAAGAGATGCTGGATAAGCCCCAGGTGGGATTTCTAAGTTTCTCAACTTTTGCCCCTCTCAGTTTTCACTGGAGTTTTTCACTGGTGAACCTTCCAAGAATTCTGAAGGTAGTTTTCTGTGAAGAATTGTAGGGTATTAGAAAACAAATCTGAAAGGAAATAAATCGTCTATTTAGCCAGCATGCACATGAGAAATAAAGTCGGTACACATAAAAGGGGAGAAAAAAGCAATATGATTCATAGCATTCATATTATGGCATGAAATCTCTTAAGTGCCATAGAAGCATCATAAGCATTAGAAAGGATCAGTGAAGAATGAGTTACATTATAGACTTCATTGCATACATTATATATTTATTTTCTCCATAACAGTGTTGGCCTTAGAAGTTAAGCATTACACAACATTTGGGGTTGGATACCTAATCATCACAATCAGCCTGAGGAAAAAAAAAATTCTTCAGTGACAAATAATTATTACAATTAAATCTGATACACTTTGAGATGACCTGGTCTTACTTGCTTGAATGTTATTTACCAAAGTACGCAGATGTTACTACTGTACTAATCTATCTAGCAAATATATTTTCGAGCAGAGCAATATATAATTAATAAAAACAGCATTAATTATGTAGTAGGAATGGTGTGGGAACTCAGATATATAAATAAGAAACAGTTGCCTTCCTTAAGAAACACACTAATTGAGGAGACAGATATTAAAAGTTAGTGTCAGTACAATGAAGTACTATAAAATAAGTAATAATTATATAAATATAAAACATTTCTTCTCAAGGTAAAAACTGGTTATGCTTCTTTGTTCAGGGATTTTCAACATTTATGTGTAACTGATAGTAATCATTAGCACTACTGATTTGATAGTTTTGATTTACTCCATTTACCAGTTGCTTTTATAAGCTTTTGAGTGACACTAGCGATGCTAGTCAGTTGATTAATAAAATCACAAATTCTTATGACATGGAAAAATTTTTTAAATTATCAAGTATGTTTAATGTATCAGAAGCTTCATATCAGCATCATAATTTTATACAAATGAATAAGTAAACAAATTATAAATAAATGAATGAATGCATGAATTAATGAATTTTTAAAAATCTCTTCTCTCTAACCAATGCTTTTTTTCTAAGGTATTACAGAAATGAAAGAAATGAGACAGTAAATATGATGTAAGATTTGGGATTTGATTTCAGGAACACTTGAGTGACTAGATCTGAATTTCATTCCCACCTTTATAAAGCCTCCAAGCTGTCATCAGTTCTGCCATCTGTAAAAAGAAGATAACGCTTAGCAGTTACAGGTCTTGACAGCTAATGAAACAAAATTCGTCTTTTCTTGTTGATTCTAAAAGTCTCTCTCTTTCTTTTTCTTCTTTTTTACTACTCAAGAATTCAGTTTTAGTGACTCTTCTCAGGCTTCCCCCAGATGACAACATCACTGATCATAACTGGCATGGTGGTTATCAATGGATGTGAGAGAAGAGTCAAGACTCAGCCTTCCTCATCTCTGAACATCATTGCCAGTGTTACTTTCTGACTTAGTCTGTTTGTTTTACTATAAAGGAATACTCAAGGCTGGGTAATTTATGGAGAAAGAAGGTTTTTTGGCTCATAGCTCTACCGACTGTATAGGAAGCATGGTATTAGCATTTGGTTCTGATGAGGGCTTCAGGAAGCTTCCACTCAAGGCAGAAGGCAAAGGGGAGCAGGCATCCTATGGAGAGAGAGGATGAAAGAGAGGGTAATAACGTGTCCATTTTTTTGTTTTTTTTAAACAATCAGTTCTCACAGGAACTAATAAAGTGAGCATTCACTCTACCCCCAAACTCAAACACCTCCCACTAGCCCCTACCTCAACATTGTGGATCAAATTTCAACATAAGATTGGTGGGGGCGGTGAGCAAGCATTCAAACTATATCACTTACCAAGCAAAAAATGTGGGCTAGAATTAAAGAGACAAATTAATTTTTCATTTACAATATCTAGAATATTGTTTAATATTTTATGCTTCCTTAGCTAAAAGTCAATAAATTAGAGGCAATTTTAACATGTGCTGTAATGTATAAATTGCTTTGAAATAAAACTACATCTTGCAGGCATAGTATCTTAGGTGAATTCAGGGTATGCAAAATAAATTTATATTCTATTAGCTACCCCTAGAAAACCAGCATTTTCATTGTGGAGTAAGCAAAATGACACACCATAGTGGGAGGTGACCTTGTAATTTTAGGAAACATTTTTATATATTCAGAAAATTATTTAAAAAGTCTACTGTGGGAGTGGCAGGTAAAAAAAAAAGTCTACTGTGCCCCGTGCCAATAGATGTGTTTTACCTTCTCTATTTATATGCACATAAAAGTAACAGTACTCATTGAGTCTGAAAGATTTGACATAAATACTGTAGTGTATCATTAAAGATAACTTTCAAATCAGTTGTAACGATGCTGATTGAGCCCAAAATAACACTCAGAAACATATCAGGACCTGATTGATCCATAAACTATTGCATACACTGTTGTCATTTTTCTTATCCTATACTTACTCAGTAGTCAGAAATATTTAGCTTTCAGCTGAGAACTGTTCTGGTTTCACTTAACAAATCTTAAAAGCAAGAGCTGAAAGAATCAAACTGTTTCCAAGTTATTGAATCACAGAACAGAGCCCAAGAATATTTATAGGAATACATAAATACTGAAAATTTAAGAAGGTAAAAATTTTGATATCTGACATCCAATAAAAAAAATTAACAGGTACTGAAAGAAGCAGAAACATAAGACCCATAAAAAGGAGGGTGGTAAAACAATCAAATGAAACTAAACCAGCACTGACAGATGTTAGAACAGAGAACAAAGATATTAAATCAGCTATTCTAACTGCAATCCATATGTTCAAAAAGTTAAGTAGAGGCATGAAAGATATATAAAGACCCAAACTAAACTTCTAGAAGTGAAAACTGTAGTCTGAAATAAAATAAACTAGATGTGATTAACAGTGGATTAGATATTGCAAAGAAAAAGGATTAGTGAACTTTAGGTCACAGCAATAGAAACTCTCCAAAAATGACACAGAAAGAAAGGAAATTCTTATAAAATGAATAGAGCATCAGGGAGCTGTATAACAACTTCAAGAAATCTAATGTGGAATTCTTGAAAGATGAGAGAGACATCAGAAAAAAGGGAAAAAATGTTTGAAAAAAATTATGGCAGACAATTTTCTAAATTTGGTTTAAAAAATCCCACAGATAGATGATTATTCGCATACCACAATCACAATAAACATGAAGGAAACTACACTATAGCATTAATCAAATTGCTAAGAACCAGTGACAAAGAGAAAGTCTTATAAGCACCCAGAAATTAAGATATGCTACATTCAGGAACAATGACCAAACAAACAACAAAAAAAAAGAGACTTATTGATAGAATATATAGAAGCCAGAAAACACTGGGGCAACATTTAAAGTGCTGAAAGAAAAAAAGTACCTATAATTCTATACTCAGTGCTATAAACTTAATTTTGTCCCCTGAAATTTTTATGTTGAAGCCCTAAAACTCAACTAGATGGTATTTGGAGATGGGGCTTTTGAAAGACAATTGGGTTTAGATACAGACGGCAATGAGGGTGGGAACCCCAGGATGGGACTAGTGCCCATATAAGAAGAGATACCCATTTATTTTAACACAACTAGTTTTAAAATATGACTTTTTAATCAGTTTGTAATGATGTGGGGAAAAAAAACTGCCAAGAGAAACAAGAAGATCTAGTTGATCTACAAAGTTTTGCATTAGTATTTATTTTTCTTATACTACTTACTGATAATTTCTTGGACATTTGTTTCCACTATCATTATGCAGGATATAATTTAAAACATAATCCAAACTAATTAAGAGAATGCATAATAAAAGCACTATTAAATTAAGGTAAGTACTGACAGAAAAGTAACAATATTGACTTACCGTATTCAGAAACCATTCACCGTTTTTCATTCATAATAGGTCACATTATTAAATTATTATCATGTTTTTCCTCACTTCATCTTCCCACCTTAGTGCTT
Source organism: Tarsius wallacei (assembly GCA_963574415.1). Classification (NCBI taxonomy): domain Eukaryota; kingdom Metazoa; phylum Chordata; class Mammalia; order Primates; family Tarsiidae; genus Tarsius; species Tarsius wallacei. Next base: position 1,576 of record CAUYQG010168551.1, on the reverse strand, counting down.
GCCTCTTTGCCTTCCCCATATGTCTTATTTGTGGCCAAGAACTATAGGATCCAAAATGAGAATGTTTATGAAACACCCATTCTCCTTTTTAAAAAAAATACTCTTCAATTCCATGATCTGATCAAAGATTCTATTACTGTTTACCTAAGTTATTGTGATAATCTAAGTTGTCTCCAGGTTTCTACATTGCTGAGAATATTTCACATCTCACATCATGTGTCTTTGCAGTGTTAAACTTTGTTTCTCTCTTGTTTTCCAATCCAAGAATCAATTTTCAACACATTTTAGTGTTTTCCTACCTGATGTATTTTTCGTATTCTTTTTTCCCTCATATCTCTTTTTTTAAGAGTCTATGACTTTAATGTTATCCATTTCATGAAGCTTTCATAATTACCCCTGTCAAGAGTAATATTTCGGGAGTTCCGGTAAGATGGCGATGGCATAGGTGGAATTGTGAGATTCTCCAAATGTGAGTTCCCAAAAGGACTCTTGCTTTCCTTCCCCCACCCCCCTGCCCACCCCCAACTGCACTGGTCCGAGACCCAGGGACCCTCGGTCCCATGCAGGGCTGGATATTGTGGCCCCAGCTGCTGCTGTGCATGCGGGAGTCTCAGGTCTCGGCTCCCTCCCTGGCTACATCATTTCACCCAGACCAAGCCACCGGTCACCCAGGGAGGCTCTGGGTATCCGCCCCTCAGAGAAACTTATGTCATTTCTGGCTGAAATACCCTGTGAGCAATCCAGGGCAACTTTCGCTGCTCACTGCCTGCCCTTTGGAGTTTTGGAGCTCTGGAGCTCTGGAGCTCTGGGCCCACCCTGGCTGAGGTACTCAGCACGACACCATGCTTATGTAAGGGAACAGCATATCTTGAGGAGGTGCTGATTGGAGGCTCTCAGCTCCAGAGGAGGGAATGCCCAACCCCCTCCTCCACCCCAGCCGATGGGTAGTGACCTGGATCCAGCATCCAGCTGTGCAGCTGATCCCCGGTGCCTCCCATGCCACCACAGTCCATCATAGTGGATTGCCCAGGGACCCAGTGGAGAGAAAGGATCCGCGAAAGTGAAACTGCCACCTCAGCCATTTTCCAGGCAGAGATTTGCATTGCCCTGCCCACCTACCAGCAGTCTCCGCCTCAGTTCCCAAGGTAAGGTTGCTAAACAGAAGACAAAGCCCCTCCCCTATGCTGAAGCAGACAAAGGGAACTAAGCATAGTAGACTTCCCAGGCAGCAGGCCAAAAGCAGAAACCCAAGCTGCAGTAAATGTAGCTGTCTGCAATGAAAGTAAGGGGAGAGGCCGGAAAGCAGAGATAAAGAAACTTTAGACACTCAGGAAAGATCCCAGAGCTAGTCTGATTTCTTACTTTGACTTCTGATTTTATCACTTTGACTGTTTGTTTTGCTCACTTCTGTTTGCTTATTGACTTACACTATCTGTTTGTGTTAGGCAAAATGCATCAAAAGGCATGATTTTTTTGGTCTGCCTTTGTATAGCTACAAGTATTCTTTAGGGAATTTCCCTTGTGTGTTTTTATTCACTTCTCTCTGGCCTTGTGTCTCTTTTTCACCTGTTAGTTG
>CAUYQG010168548.1:0-42732 GCA_963574415.1 Tarsius wallacei | reverse complement strand
TTTGAGTTGGAGTCTCACTCTGTCACCCAGACTGGAGTGCAGTGGCCGCTCCCGGCCACCGCAGCCTCGACCTGCTGGGCTCCGGCGATCCTTCTGCCTCAGCCTTCCAAGTAGCTGGAACTACAGGCGCGCGCTACCACGACCGGCTGATTTATTTATTTATTTATTGTAGAGATGAGGTCTCGCCAAGTTGCCCAGGCGGGTCTCGAACCCGCGGACTCAGGCTATCCACTCACCTCAGCCTCCCAAAGGCACGGGATTACAGGCTGAGCCACCTAGCCCGGCTTGTGCAAATCTTGGTGGTACACCCAGCCCACACCTGGCAACTTATCTGTCCTTAATAAGCAGAGGATTTTTGTTGTAGTCATACCTTTGGGTTAAAAGTGATCACTCTCCTCTCTTTTAAGTAATTGTTATGTTTTCTCTTTTGGAAAACCCATAAAGAAGACTAAATTTGCAAAGCCTGGAGGAAGAGGATAGTTCTGAGACTAATTAAAGTTAGGAGGAGAGGCTTCTCTATGGGCCGAGGACAGACACAGGGAATGGTGTCATGTTGGTAGGAGTCAGAGCTACTAAGAGACTTGAGGACTAAACGCAGAGTCTATAGAAGTCTGAAGCATGGTAAGAAGCCCTGGGAAGAGAACTGGGGAAAGTGAGATGACTTGAGCAAGTTTATCGAACAGTGTAATTCATTATACACTTGTTTGTGGGATTATCGGGTTAAATACAGGTTCTCCACTGGACTGCAGGCACCAAGAGGGCAGATGTCTGAAGTAACTCCCGACTGGGATGTCATAGGCCTGTCATAACCTCTCACCTGCTAAACAAATGACTGTTCCCTAATTGAGTCCTCACCTCCACCCTTGCTCAGCCTTCAACCTGTCCCATGACCTCCTCAGCCTGAGCCCGCCCTCCTCCCTGCTGACCCCACTTACCCTGCAGGGACCCACATTGCCAGTGCCCTGCCTGGAGGGCACGGCATGGCACAGTGAACTGCTGGTTGTGCAGGGTGGGTATAGGTGTCAGGTCCCCTGGGAGGGGAGACTTACAGAGGGCACCGGCTCCTCCTCTTGGAAATGCTTCAACTGAATCAGGACTTTTTTTTTTTTTTTGGAGCCTTCAAACGCTCAAAGAGGGAGGGGTGTGGTGCAGGACTGTACTCGTCAGCCAGCTCCAGTGGGCCTCTCCCTTCCCCCGGGCCCTCAGGTGCAAGATCAGAGGAGCTGACAGTCATCTGCTTATCAGGCGGCTTTGTGCCTTTAAAGGGGGAGCTGAGTGGCACGTACACCGGTCTCTGAAAGGCAGGAATCTGCAGGCTGTGTCATCCTCCAGCACCTTCCTCTGGTGAGCTGGGCGCTCTCTTCCTGCCCCTGTCAATGGCTCCACTGACACAGTCTCAACCCCGAAGACTCAGCTGGCAAAATGTGACTCTCTCATAGTTTTATAAATAGCTTCAGCCTTCCCACTGAAGTCTTGGTGATCAAAAAAGAGAAGTCAGGCCATTTGTGACTTCAAGTATTAATAATAGTGATTATATCTAGCATTTATTGAGAGCTCACTCTGGGCCAAGTGCTTTGTTCATTAACTCATTCCCTTCAACTTGGAAGGAGCAAGATGATTAAGCTCATTTTCAGGTGAGAAAAAGGGGCGCAAATCACAACTTGTCCAATCAAGCAGTAACTAATTAGGAAGAGAATTGGAACCTGAAGCCCAACCATGGCCCACATAGTTAAACTATGTTATCCTGCCCCTTGCCTGGGTCTTTTGGCCTGGGGACCCTGTTTCTTCTTGTATCTAGAGAAGATAAAGTTTGGAGTGTTGTATGGTTGGTCTCTAAGTTTTTTGGTCTCAACATAAATGTGACTTCCTCAGAGAGGCTTTCTCAAACCACCTGTATTGATTGCTGCTACAAATTTATTCTCTCATGATTCTGGAGGACACAAGTTCAAAATCAAGGTGCTGACAGGGTCACACCTCCACCAGAGGTTCTGGGAAGGGGATCCATTCCGTGCCTCTCTCCTAATTTCTGGTGGCTGCTGGCAATCCTTGGCTTCCCTTGGCTTGTAGATGCCTCACTCCAGTCTTTGTCTCAGTCATCATATCGCCGTCTGCCCTGTGTGTCTTCTCCTCTCCCATGTGTCTCAAATCTCCTTCTGCCTTTCTCGTATAAGGATACTTGTCATTGGATCTAAGGCCCACCCAGATCGTCCAGGACTACCTCCTCATTCAAGATCCTCAACTTATTATAACTGCAAAGGCTCTTTTCCCAAGTAAGGTAACAGTCACAAGTTCTTGAGATTGGGACTTGGACATATCTTTGGTCGGGCCACCATTCAACCTGCTACACTCCCCCAGTCTAGAATACCTCTCACTGCCCCCTCTATCTCATGACTCTGTTTTCTTTTCTACCTAGAATCTGCCACTATCTGGATGGAGCCTTCCAGTTTCTTTATGCATCTCCCACAGTGTCCTCAGCCCGGGTGCAATTGGCATTTTGAGCAGGACAAAAAATATTCACTGTTCAGAAATGAGCTTTTCATTGCAGGGCATTTAGCATTTCACAACCTGGCCCAACCTAAAAGCCAGGGTGGGGGTGAGGTGGGAAGGGAGAGTCTTTATGACAACCAAAGAAGACCCCCATCTCTGACAGATACCTAGTACCCCCAATTGACAAGCAACACCAATGTGTTGTCTGTCTTCTTTCACAGGAATGAAAGCAGCATGAGGGTAGGGACCTCATCTGTCTTGCTCCCTGCTGTATTTCCTGAGTCTCAAATAATGTCTGGTCCAGAGCAAGCTCTCACATATATTCTCTAGATGCACGTAGAAGATAGGTATGTCTTTCTGGAAATGTTTGTCAGGTGTAAGAAGGGAATGTCACGTGATATAGGTCTCAGTAACGATGGAAACATGAAAGGTAAGTTTCCAGCCCCTTCCCAGGAGCACTCACTTCCCTGTACCCATCCTACTCCCTCTTCTCCTTGGCACAGCTACATGGGGACTCAGAGCCATTCCTTGCCCAGCCGAACTGGTCCCTGCCATGTGGTTCCTTCCCTGTCAGCCTAAAGTACTGCTCCTGCAGTCACCTTGTGTCTATTGTCCTCCCCATAGGTTTTTTCCCACCTCACTGCCACAAAATTAGGGAGTAAGCTTCAGGCCAGGGCCTGTGATCTTGCCATCTGGCTGGGACACTGCTTCTCCACCCCAGCTGCCACAGAAGCCGGCTACCATTTCATTCACTACCTGCGTGAGGGCAGGTAAGTCATGTTACTTCTGTGATTCTCAGAAACCTCATCTATCAATCAGGAATGACACTTAATGGATTTATCAGCAATGCCAGCTCCTGAAAGAGAGTAGTTATGCCATAAATGTTTATTTATTTTTCTTGCTTTTTATAAGGAATAGAAAGAACAGGAGGGATACAAGAAGGTTCCCACTTCTTTCTGGATCATGAAGACACCCCCAGTTGGAGGGAGCGGCAGGGGGGTGTGGGGGTGTGGGGGAGATAGAGGAATCTAGGCAAGATCTACAGGCAAGGTACCTGTATAAAAAACAGACTGGTTTGGTGCAGAAAATAAGGAAGACAATTTTGCCTAGTGGCTAGGCAAAGGGATTTTAGAGTCAGTACTCCCAAATATGACCTTGGGTAACGTATGTGTAAGACAGAGGAAATAAATAACTTGTCCAAGGTCATACAGCTAAACATGGCAGAACTGGGAGTTGGACTTTACAATAACAGAAGTTTGTGCTTTTCCTACCACACCAGTCTGCCTTTCTTGCATAATCTCTCAGGAACAATTGCAGCTTCAGGCTCCAGGGCTGAAAAACAGCCGAGAATGGTTTTGCTCTGCCTAAGGTATGATTGTGTGAAGGAATGCGTCAGGTTTCTTGATATATTAGGAAGCAGAGGCACAGATGATAGAGATTGATATGCACTCCCCAGGCTGTGTATGAATTTGGCTGTGATCATAATTGTACACACACACACACACACACACACACACACACACCATGACCGCTATTATTCAGACCTGTTCCAGTGTGGGCCAGCTTGAGAAGTCAGCATGAGCCTGGGCAACCCCAGAAAACTCAGCAAGGCTGAGGCAGAAAGCCGTGTGCAGGTAATCGAGAGGTGATTGTACAGGGATCATCGCCTCCATTTAGGTGTCAATTGTGTAATTTCCAGCTGTTCCTCAACTCAACAGCTGGAGTTCAATATGCTCAGGGCTTATTTGGAGGCCCCCAGCCAGGAACTCAATATTAAGCTGGCTTTCAGGACCGAGAGAAAGCAGTCCCTATTGCAGTAAACCACAGAAGAGAGGCCCCTTTTTTCCATCCACTTAAGCAATGGTGGATCTTTGGGAACCATACTGGTGCTGCCATACGTGGCTGGTCTAAAATAAAATAAAACTAAGGGGGAAATATCCAAAATACAAAGACGCAAAGTGTGCTGATCCCTTCACATAGATTATTTCATTTTGTCCAGTCTCATGGTGTGGTAGTTTTATCATTCCCAATTTACACAAAAAAATATAAATAGTTTTTTTTGTCTGTCAACTAAGGCATGATTTACACAACTGGTTGCTGATGCCAGTTTGACCCTAAAACCCTAGCCCTGTATCCCCTGCTAATCAGAACCAGTCCCGTGCAGGGTTCTGTGCCAGTTGAAAATGTGTTCCCAGCTGGGTCAGATTCTGCCTCTTAGAAAGTGGACTTACAATGGCTCTGGGCTAGGACAGGAGAGAGGTGGCCTCTGGAACAAAGTGTTCAAGGAACAGGTAGGTGCACTGAGTTTGGCCCCAAGTGGAAGCCTCATGTGGACACCGCAGGTGTATTGTTCTGATGACATCAGCACTGCCATCAGAGTAATTTGGAGTGGAGAACAGTGACTCTTATCTTGTATTGTTCTGATGACATCAGCACTGCCATCAGAGTAATTTGGAGTGGAGAACAGTGACTCTTATCTTTCATCCTCCCTTTGATTCTTTTTTTTTTTTTGAGTTGGAGTCTCACTCTGTCGTCCAAGCTGGAGTGCAGTGGCACGCTCCCGGTCACCTCAGCCTCTACCTGCTGGGCTCAGGCGATCCTTCTGCCTCAGCCTTCCGAGTAGCTGGTACTACAAGCATGTGCTATTATGCCTAGCTTATTTTTTTATTTATTGTAGAGGCAAAGTCTCACCAAGTTGCCCAGGCTGGTCTCAAACCCCTGAGCTTAGGCAATTCTCTCACCTCTGCCTTCCCAAATGCTGGCATTACAGGCTTGAGCCACCGTGCCCAGCCCTCCCTTTTATTTTTATTCCCCACTCTTTATCTCCTCTACAAAACCAAACTGCATGCTTTACTTCCCCTCTTTTCCTCCCACCATCTAATTCTCCTGCCTGGCAATAGCACATGCCCATGCCACATTATGCCCTCCTGGGCCCGTGTAGACACTGCTAATTAATCATAGCGTTCTTTCCCAGAAAGCCCAGGAACTGCCTTAGAGTTCTTTTTAAAGCAGAGCTCTAAGAATACTTTAAATAGTTCTTGACTCGTGAGCTGGAACCTAGTTGAATACCCGGATTATTCATTCAATATTTGTGAAGGGCCTACTGTGTTAGGGTGCTGCGCTAGGCATTGGGAATTCAGCAGTGAACAGAAACGTATACTCTAAGAATGTGTATTCAAGTGACATAGACCAATCACCTTGAGTTAAAGACTGAAACAGACACCCCGAGAGTAAAGGGATTTGACCTAGATTTCTGAATTTAAGCCAAGATGGGGAAGTATTGCAGGACTTGGGATTATGGGCAATGTTGTGAGTGACTAGGTTGGCCCTCCAGCATGTCATTTCTGACCATAAGCCCTCTGGGTTCATGACTCTGAAAGGCGAATCCATCTGGTGACCAAAATTAGATATAAAGACATCTGGGCTGGGGAGTCTGAGTCCGACCGAGCCCTCTGCCCCTATTTTCCTATGCTCTCACAGTCTGACCCTTGTCTCACTTCAGTTCATTCAGCTGTCATTGAACATTCACCATGGGCCGACCCCTGGGCAAGGCATTTGGGACACAAAGACAAAAGGATGTTCACAGTGGGAAGAAGTGGTGGGCCAGTGGCATAAATGCTTTTCTCAGTCTCACAGTTCTCTTCTAGCTGACTCTACGAACACCTTTACCTCTGACCTTCTATACCAGTTGAGGTGGTCATCACAGGAGCACGCCTTCCCAGCACTGGCCAGGGAAGGCCTGGTGGTCAGGGATGGCTTGCCTAGGTGCCATTCCCCCTCTCCGTCTCTCTCAACACTGCTCAGTGTCCCAAGTGCTGTGATATGTACTCAGTTTTGACTCCATCCTTGAATATGTTATCTCCTGCTGGCCCATCCAGAATCCCAGACATTCAGGCTTATTAGATGAAAGAATGCAGGGTCATGGTATCCTCCTTGTTTTTTCCCTTACTCCAGGTCATCTGCAGGGTAACTGCCAGGTACTCCATTCCTTCCAAAGTTATAACAGAGTGACTCAAGCAGGGATACTTTTCTGTGTGGAACAGGGTGGCAGATATGGATACAGAACCAGGCTTTGGGCGTCCTTCCATGAAACCATCAAAAAGGCACTTGCTGGGCCTATGACCAAGTTAGAAGGCAGAAAAATAAGACAGACATTGTATATAGGTGTGAGCATTTAGAAGGTGGCACAGAGATGATGTACAAGGCGAGAATCACACTCGCATTGATAAATGAGAAAACTCAGAACAGAATAGAAAAGAAGCGAGAAAAGAGAACTGAGAGCCAGTATCGAACTATCTCCAGAGAGTAGAAAAAGGACATTGAAGTTTTTCTACTAACAAAATTCAATAGGGTTGGATGTGCAAGGTTCCCTTGCAGCTGGGTTTTATCTCCTAAGCAATATTCCTTCAATTTAGTGAGCAATGTGCGTCCTAAGGTAGTTGGGCACCCCAAAATATGAACAGCTTGAAACCCATGGTCTAGTCAATTATGTTAAGCTAAAATATATCTCTGTGCTAAAATAATAGCATACATAAAATAGATGTGATGACAATGTGTGTATCTATGCATGTGTGTAGATATATGTGTCTGTGCTCCTACACACATTAATATAAAGTCTAGATCTTGGCAATCCTGTCCCACAGAATAGCCCAGCACAGTTCCTGGCACTTAGTGGGAGCTCACTAAATGTGTCTTGAATGAATGGAGTTGGGACAACTAGGTTTTTTTTCATCTGTAGTGCAGTGATTCCTCCTGTCCTCAAAGAGCAGCCTACTTGAAGGCTGTGCCAGTGGCACACTAATGCCCTTCTGTCCCAGCTCCAGATAATGTTTCACTTATGATTCCTTTACCTATAGTACCTCCACTGAACATGGCATTCTGAGGTCTGTTGCAAATGTCATGTGATCTACTAAGGACAATCAGCTGACCACTGAAGAAATTAGAAATAATTTTAACTTGCAGCTTCTAGGGGGAAAAATAGTTTTTGGTCATAATAGGACTTATTGTGGAAGAATAACAATAAGGATGATGCTATTAATAATTATGTCTTCTATTATTATTAGAAACATCGAGGTAGGTACTTTGCGAGATCCTTTACACATATGTAAAGTACTATTCTTATTGTTAAAAGTATTATTAATATTATTATTTACATGATGGGGCCAAGTATGTGCTTCATACTTTATATGTATCATCTCACCTAATCTTCATGTGTCTGTGAAATAGTTGCATTTGCTTTGCAAATGGTGAGCCTGAGGCTTTAAGAGGGTTGAGTAACTCACCCCAAGTTACCCAGACAGTGTGTGGGAGCCAGAATTCACACCCAGGAAAGCTGTCTTCAAGGCCCAGGCACTTTCTTCAATGGGATACTGGATCATGAAAGTGGTGCACAGCAGGGGAGCTGCAAGTCACAGACTTTGGTATGGAATTGACCACAGCAGCTACCTCCAGGGGGGCGGAAGAGGGGCGGAGGAGACCTTGTGAGTTGAGTGTCCAGACTGGCGCAGGCAAACGGGAAAGACTCAAGCAACAACAGTCTCCCATCCTCTCCCCTGAAAGCAGGAAATGTAACTAATAAAGTAGTGTGGAACGTCTAGGTTTGTTTTCTTTTTGAGCGACATGCAGATATTTCTAAACTGGTTTTGATGGGGCCTCATTTTCAGTGGCTATAGAAATACCCCCATTAGCCTTCTGCCTCTGTTAATCTCACATGTTGATCCTCATGGCAGAGGTTACCAGGATAGACCCACAAAGAATAAAGCTACTAACAGTGAAGTGGCAAAACCCCCGACTTCTTAATACTGTAAGCTTTCTGTCTGAAAGATGTCATTTCTTTCAACGGCTTCAACTTTCTTCAAGGCAGAAAACCATTGAAGCCGCTGTGTGGCTGAACATCTGTCTTATCATGTGCGCAGATATTGGGATTAAATTAACTAGAAATGAATAGAATGATGTATGACAGGGTGCAGATGTCCCAGGCACAGTGTGATAATTTCATTGCAAAACTATGTAATGAATTCCATACATTATGGAAGTACAAATGTACCACTTTAGGTAATTGTGATGAAAAGGTATAATGTGCAATACATAAACAGAGTGTGAGCCCAGGGGCGTTTCTCCTCTGCTATTTCTCTTTAGTCATTTCAGAATGACTTTATTTGGTTTAATGTAAGCCTATTATTATTAGAGTCTTATTTTTTTGGTCTGCCCCTTCAGCATTTCTTGCCTGGTTGGTATAAGAAATATTTGAAGGAGGAGTGTAGAATTTGGTCAGGTCAGAGCTTTGGCCTCCTGGAGAGTGACGGCTGGTGATAACATTTACAAAAATATTTTGTCGTTGTGAGAATTTCAGAGCAGGAATGTACTTCTCTCTCTCTCTTTTCTTTCTACTGGGCTGGGGAGATCACTTCACCATTCTTTGTTGATCTGTGCGTGATCCAGGATTATATAAGAAGAAGAGATGTGGGTATAAAGCCAAAAGACCAGTGTTCCTCTCATGACTCTGCTCTCAACTGCTGTGTGACCCCGGGCAAAGCACTCCACCTCTCTGAGCTGCTACCTCCTCACTTATACATACAGTGGTAATACTGTATCATAGTATTGCCAGATACAGGTGAGAGAGCTGGAACTTGAGTTCTGAGAGGATAGAGACTGTTTCTGCTTTCTTATTGTTTTATCCCCTTGCCTGGTAGAGGGATCATACAGAACAAGTAACTGAGCGTTCTCTTTAATACATACATCCAATATGTGCCAGTCATGTAGCACAATGCCTGACACATAGGAGGCATTTAGTTAATATTTCTTGAGTTCAGATGGTTTGAGGAAGCTTATCTATGAAGATCTTCAAGCTGAGTTGTTGGTAACACATTCATTGCATAGCCCATTATACAGCGTCAGTGACCAAGCACCAGTTATAGCCAAGGCTCAGAGAAGGTCACACAGCACAGGAAGAGCAGGACCAGAGATCCCTTGCTGACCACCAGCTTCAGTTTGCCTGTTTTGCCATGCCGCCTCCCTGGCTGGGATCACGTGCCCAGGTCTGATGGGATGCAGAGGTCTCCCCTCTCCAGAGGAGAAGCATCCCTTCGCTCGTGTGTTTTGCCTCAGGAGCAAGAAGAGGGTTTCACTTAATAGCGAATGACTGGCCCACAGTCCTGCTCACCAAGCGAGAGTGAGATCCATCCTGTGGTCGCAGCTGGGGCTAGTCCCAGCCCTGTTTTCCCCCCTGTTCCACTGCTTTATTCACGGCCGCCCCTCTCTTCCCCTTTAAGTCAACTCTCCACCAATTATTTGCCTGGGGTGACATCAGTGGAAAATGTGAGGAGATGGCAGCGGACCCGAAACCTTAGCCTTCCCTGGGAGGCAGAAAAGCCTGTTTTTAATGCTCTGATTGGCCCTTGATTTCCCCAGCTTGTTTGTGCCGTGTAATGCTTTCGGCACAGTTGAAGCAGGATGCCCGGGGTGATTCGAGGCCACCGAGGGCCTGGGTCCTCCTGCCCACTGGACAGATGCTTCACTGTCTGTCTCCCTTTCTTAGCCAGGGACACTGTGAAACCAACCCCAAGGAGGGCTCATCCGGTGGAAAATTCTCGGGGTGGGGCTTCCTTCTTCCCCCACGTGAATGCTGCCGCTTTGAAAGCTGTGGGTTTGGGGTTGGTCACAGCACATCTTCCTTCCCTTGCTCCAGTCTTCCCGGCCCTCTCTTCTCCCCACAAGCCTCAGGGCTGTCTGCAGGGCCTGGGTTTTCTTGCCAATTTGGATGCCTTGAAAGAAACATTGTTTGAAATCCAGATTTGAGGAAGGTGCTAATCTTCCGCTGCTTATCAAATTTAAGCAAAAAATGTTGACATCCCACTTTCCCAAGTGCTAGCTCAGCTCTTTTGTGTTCCTCTGCAAGAGAGGAACCAGCTGTGTGTGTCTAGCACGGGGGAAACACTCAGCTCTGGCACCCCAGCCCTTCATACCTGGTCCTGCCAGACCCAGGGCCACAGCAGGGATCGTGGGTGGCTTGGAGGTCTCTTCCTCCCCAACAGCATGGCCCTGTCTTGTCCCAGGAGAGGCATCCTGTTGACTGCTTCTTCTCCTGCTACTGCTTAAACCCTCAAGGAAAAAAAAAGCCACTGGGAAGTCACTGCTTTAAATGTGGAGAGAGCTCTTCATTTTCTCACGCTGAAAGACATATTTGGGATCATGTGGTTTTCCAAGCAGATGCCCAGTTTATCTCACTTTAAATCAACTCTTTCTGACTGGACCCTTTCCTGGATGAATTAATTGAGCGTGGCTAAAACCAAAATGCTCTCGCGATTAAGGAGCGAGGCAAAGGGGCGCTGTGTCAAGGATGTCAGCGCGCGAGGAGGGTGGCGAGTTGTTTACTTCTATTCTCATAACAGAAGGAACAGGCAGGCTCAGCCCACTGGAAATAATTTTGAATAATCTCACTCTATTACTCGAAACGAAATTGAGTCTGCTCAAGCTACCCTAGTGATCCGACATTTCAGCGAAACAGGGAAACTAATATCCAATTCATGCAGCATAAAATAAGTGGCATAAGGAAAAGCAGGATGAAATCTGGAAGTTTTTAGTTTTCAATTTGTACGGCTTGTCTTCTATGACTGGATCAAGTCACTCATGTGGCTCACACGGAGGAGGGGGCGGTCAGTCATTTGTGGCAGTGGGCGTGCGTGTGCGTGTTTGTGTCTATGTGTGTGTGTGGGGGGTGGTGGTTATTGACACCTGATACTGCTGTCAGGTATACACCGCCCTGTGCAAATCAAATCTAGACAGAGAAGGTGTCTTAGAAATAGAGACGGAGGTCTGCCTTCCCAACTGGAGCTCTGTAGGCTGAGGGGGCAGATGACCTGGAATTTAAATCTGACCCTTTAGAAAATGCTCCCAGTATGTGGGAAATGGCTCATTAGCCCCTGTCAGCCAGCAGCCCTGACAAGGTCTGTCTCCCACCAACATGCGCTTGGCTAGGGAACTGTCATCCTCTGAGCCAGGAGGAAACTTTAACATCTTTCTTAACTCTTTCCTCCATCATAGCCCGCGCACCTTGCCAGTTGCAAAATAATTAGTTCTGGCTTCAAATTATCTATTGTTTCCATTCCCTCCTCTCCATGCCTGATTAAGACACTGATCCCACTTGTCTAGTAATCCTAATGGCTCTTTATCCTGCCTATCTCCCTGCTTTAAGCTTCCCTCTTTATGATTATTAAATCCTCCTAAGAACAGCTCTGATATATCACTTTCTGCTCAAAAGCACTCAATGGCTCCTTATTGCCCAGTCACTAAAATCCAGACCTCCAGGTCTATCATTCAAAACACTCCACAGTTTGACTGCAGGCTTCCTTCCTAACTCAAATCTCTCACATTCCTCTGCATTCATACTGAGCTGCAGCCAAGTGCGAGTCATTCTGTTTTTCTTGCACGTGCTGCAGGCAGGTGTTTCTGTTGTTGTTGTTGTTTGCCTGTGTGTGTTTGCTCACACCATTTCCTCTGCATGAGGGCCCTGTCCCACCTGCCCATCTCTGCATGTCCAGATCCTACCATCCCTTCAAGATCTAGACCAGGTGCTACCTCTTCCAGGAGGACTTCCTTGATCCTCTGGCTGAAAGAGAACCCTCCTCCTTAGCTCTCCACTGTTCTCGCAGCCCGGAGACAGTGTATCAGGTCATAAATAAAGTGCGGGGGCAATGGAGCCAAAAGTCCAAAGGACAGTCCAGCTGTATGTACGCCACTTAAGTTATCTGTGAAATGGGACCAATAACAGTATTTACCTCTCAGAGATTTCTGGAAGACTCAAGGGGAAGATAAATGCAGGGTGCTTAGTGTGGTGCTATTTGCATGGCAAGAGTCAATGTCTATTCTTCTTTCTTAGGTACTTTTCTCCTTTGCAAGAGTGTAAGCTTTTCAAGGACAGCCCCATTTTCAGCTCAGCACTTACTGAACGTATCCTAGATTCCCATTCTTTGCCAGGATTTGAGGATAAATAGAGAAAAATCAGACATGGCGCCTACCCTCTAGGGACTTACGGTCAAGGCTGGAGGAGATACATGTGTGAATGAAGCACGGCAACACAAAGGTGAAGGGCCATGATAGATGTGAACCCAGGAGAGGCGATGGGGTGAGTGAGGCGACATCATTCTCAGTTACAATCCCAGCCTGGTGACTTCCTAGCTGTGTGACTTTAGGCAACTCCTTAACCTCTCTGTGTTTCAATTTCCTCCCCTGTAAAATGGGGATAGTGAGTAGTATCTGCCTCAGATGGTGGTTGTAAGGGTTATAAAGCTTAAGAACCCAATCACACCTGGAACAGGGCGGGAGCCATTACAAGGGCTCAGTGATGGTTAGTTGTGATCTCAGAGTTCTTTGAGATCTGACTGATGGCTTGGCTTTGGGTGATTTATTTCTCTGCCAGAAAGGTGAGATTTTATGCGGGTAAAGACACCATGAATCAGAGAAGCCACCACTGGAGGATGTAGGAGGCTTCTTTGCTGCCTCTTTGGTCAATTTAAGCAGGTTTGGCCTGTCCCTCACCTCCTCTTTGAGACCAGAAACTGCTTCAGCATGTGTCTTGAATACAGAGACTCCTTTCCTTTTGCCAGGTGGGGATAGGGCATGCCATTGGCCAGATAATTTTGCTCAGTCTTTTAAAGTTTCCTAGTGCTAAGGGGTCTGTTCCTGCCCTCCTGGGCTTCTGTCCAAAAGAATTTAGATCAAAGAATACCCCCACCCCTTCATTAGAAATAAACATCAAGATCTTATATGAAGGGATGGGGCTGGGCTTTATCCAAAAGTTTTACCTGGCCTCACCTCTGGTGCCTGTTTTTGTGGCCTTGGTCATCAGTCCTCCTGAAAAATAGAAACTCCTCTATAAATGACAGCTTTGCTTCCCAAATCCTCACTCTCCTCATGCCCTGGGATCACTTGCACTTGCTTAAGGAGGGCCTGGGATTCACAGCTCACAGAGCCTCCTGCTGTGATTGGGTTGGGTCCTTCCTGGTTGGAGATGACAACTGAGGACATTCTCGGACAGCACTGTCCTGGGGACTCTTTGACCAAAGCTGGACACATCCACCTCTGATAGGAGTCAGTGCTCAGGCCTATCATTGAGAGAGAAGTATCAGAAAGAGCCTGCAGAGACCAGAAGGTAGTGTGCAGGCATGCTGTGAGTGAGTGTTGGGAGTGGGATGGGATGGGGAGCATGGAGAATTGGGAGATAAAGTGGAGGATTAGGTCAAAGATAAGTATCTGGAAATGAAGGACCATTTGTATTCCAGGAAAGGCATGCTTTGCTAGAGCAGAATAAGTCCAAGCTCTGAGTGGTGTGTGTGTGTGTGTGTGTGTGCGTCTTGTGGGAAGAGAGGATGAAACACGGCAAAGTTACCCTGAAATCAATGCACAGTTATGCATCTCTGTTTCCCTCGCTCACCTACACTGAGTGAGAAAAATCCAAGAGTATGTGTTTATGAACTTGGGAATGACCTGCCTCCCCCGCTGATTTCTTCACATCTCCAGCAAAGACCCACTTGATTCCCTGGTGCTCGTTGGTGGACATTTGGGTTTGTAGCTCTGCTTCAGATGCTGACCCTCTGTTTGGGCCTTTCCCTGTCTCAGAAAGTGGGGTCAACTCGTCCCGGCAGCTAGAATCAGACTGCAGTGCCCAGACACTGCCCCAACTGAGATGGGCGAGGATTTCCTCCCTCTGGTGTCTCAATCCCATTTTTTATTCTTCTTAAAGGAAGTCTTAGATCTTCTCACACATACTTTTTTGACTTGAGGATCTTGGGGCTGAGTGGTGAGAAGACCTTTGAGGGAAATTAACCAATGTCCCGGTTCAAAGGCCACAAGCCCTCGGATTCTTTTTACATTACAAAGCAATCCTTGTCTACCTGGGTCACCCTGGAGAGGCCAACTTAGATTTGGACTGTGGCTTATGACTAGGTCTCCTCACCATAACTGGATGTGAACAGCCTCGAGGCCCCGGCATTAGGGCGGCATTATCCAGCTGTGTCAACAAAGCAAGTGTCCCCCTGTCCCAAGAGGGACTCCCATCCCCTAGGAGATGATGTGGGAGCCTGGGATGGAATCAGGCAACCTACGTTCAAAACCCAGCTCCCACCTTTCCAAGGAGCTTGGCCAAATCATCACATCTTCCTAAACTCCATTTTGCCTAATTAGAAGAGGGAAATAGTAAAATGTCTTTCCTTCCGGATTGCTGTGGGAGGTCGAGATGATGCATGTGAAGAGAATGGCCTGGTGTCTGGCAGGTCACCGCAGTGGTCACACAGCTTCTGTCTGTTTGGGTGGATGCTTACTAAATGCCAGACTCTGTGATAATCTCTTCATATATTTTAGTAAATGTGGTTTTCATAGGCCACATATTTGGCAAGTTAAGCAAATATAACTCTGTGTTCTCTGAGTTTATTTTTATGGATGACTTTTTAAGTCCCCATTCTGTATAACAGATATGTCATTCCTAGTCATCGCCAAGGAATCTCGGTCCCCACAATGATTTCTGTGTTGCTTCAGGTTTAAGCTCAGTACATTCAAACTTGTTCCCTTTTCCTCCTCCCTCTTGGTGTGGCATTTGCATTTTGAGGTTGAGAAGCATCTTGAATGGGTATGGGTGGGGAGAAGGCTGAGGCTCTGGTCCACAGTCATTCTTCTTCCAGTAATGGTTGCTACCAAGGTGTTACTCCTGCTGGTCCTTGGCACCCTCCTCAGGCACTTGGTCCCTTGCTGTGTGTTCCCTGATCATCTCTGTGCTGGCATCTTTCTTTCCTTATTTTAACACCATCCTATGCAGGGGAAGCTGGCTGTTTACCATGCCATGCTGGGATGATTGGAGACTAATGGGTGCCCAGGGTCTCTGCTCCTGGAACCCCGTGGATCCATTTCTGCTGTCTACTTCCAGGCCCCTGTGAGAGACCATCTCCCAGACAGCCAGATGGAACATAGCAATGGGCCCTTTCCTCTGTATCCACGGCTTCCCTGATCACTCGTCCCTCTCTGCAGCTGCCATCTGGAGGTGGGAGAGTACACCAAGGAGAAGGGTCATTTCTCAGAGAGAAATTTTGCTTTCTCCCTGATGTCCCCCTCCCTCCCACACCACCTTGGGAGATTTTATAAGGACACGTGGTGAGATGGAAATAACTGGTTCTACCTGATCTTATCTTCTACTCAATAGTTTCTGTCTTACTTCTGAACTGAGAGCATTGAACTGTAAAGCCAAGAATGTGAAGTCTTTGTTCCCTTGTCCTACCATGATGGCTTTCTTAAAGTATAGGGACTTTGGTCTAACTGCACCAATGGAATCTCAGTCCCCGCAATGATTTCTATGTTGCTTCGGATTGAGATGGAAACAGGAAATGGAAGGTGGATTGATAAGGGAACTATCACCATTTTACTGCATATACATGAATCTTATTTAATCTTTCAAACCATCCTATGATGCAGTTTCTGTCATTAAACCCATTTCACAGAAGCTGAGCTTAGGCTAAAATAAATGACTTGGGTGGTTGACTCAAATTCATTCAGTCACAATATTTGAATAGGGTCCATCATGTGCTAGGTACTTCTCTGGGCTTTGGAGAATGGAAAATATAGCAGTGAACAACAACAACAAAAAGACCCTGCCCTCATGGGTCTTCCATTCTAGGCGGGTGAGGAGAGTATGGAAGAAGTTCCACAGGTACAAGGTATAGTTTATTCCATGGTGGTAAGTATTATGTGTACATGTAAATCATGGAAGGGACACAAAGAAAGCCAGGAGGATGTGGCTTTAAATGGTCTGTCTCACTGAGATGAACAACGTGAAGAATCCCATATTGGAGGGAAACAAATCCCAGGGAGCGGGAAGAGCAGGAGCAAAGGCCTTGAGCTGGGAATGTGCATGGCTGAACAGCTAAAGGAAAACAAGGGCCAGGATTTGAACCCAGTCAGTGTGACCACACAGCCTGTGTGTGCTTCACTGATGGGGCTCAAGGTGTGAGACTTATTATCCTGTCTCTCTCTGTCGATGGCTTGCCATCTAATGCCCTTCTTCGTTATGAGCCTTGGTGGGTAGTTGAACATGCTAGAAACTCTTTTCCTAGCTCTCCCTGTAACTGTGGAATGGTTATATGCCCCAGGTATGACCAAGGGAAATACTACCTGAGCTCCAGATCAGGAGCTGGTGATGCAAAGAGTGAGGGGACCAGAGGGAGAGTTTCTTGTGGCCCAGATGGCTGAAGATCAGTGCATCATCCGTGGCTGTGGTGGGAGTAGTGCTAGACATTGTCCCCGGCTGGCCATGCCATGAGTGTAAGCTGCAAGGTCAGGGCTTGCATCTGCACTTGACCGGTTCTGTGCAGCGACCTTGGGCATTGCTCCCAGCCCCGTAGCCCTGAGCCGGTTTCCGGAGACTTCGCGGCCATTTGTTGAACTAACTATTATCCATCTGTTTTCTCCTTCAGAAGTGACATTGCTTTTATTTTTAGTTCAATAAAAAAAAGCTAGATGACAGAAACATTTTCTTTTTTGTCCCTCCACCCTACCCCCCAAATTTAGAGTTTGTGATTTTTATAAGGTTTGCATGATGACAAATAAGAAATAGAAATGTTATTAAAATTGAAGTGAATTTCCTTTTGGGCTGTGGAAAATAATGAAAAAGCTATTTCATCTGTTTTCTTTCCTATTTTGAAATATAAAGTAGAAGATGAGGCCGCTTGCTGTTTTGACATTGTCAGGCATGTTTCAAATGCCCTGGGTAGTTCTCACGTTACTCCAACAAGGTCTCCCAGCAACAGAGAGAAATGGTTCCTATTCGTTTCCTCTGCTTTGTCTTCTGAGAGCAGTAAAAAGACCAACATCTCCTTGGAACATTTCACTTCACCTGCAAAGCAATCTTTTTATTTTCTCCCTAAAAATATATTTTCTAAAATGAACTAATTTAAGTAGGAAAAAAATTAACACAACTTCTTTGGCTACATTGCCCCCGAAAGATGACCATTCTTGAAGTGAAGCTAAAACCTAACTCGGAGGCCTTTTATCTGATAGCATATTTTTTCTTTTAAATTGTTTCCTTTGTTTTTATTTTTTATTTAATTATGCTCAAAAATTTGAAGAATCACCTGTTTTAGAAATCTCTAGCCCAAAGTCATTCTTTTTTCAATGACGGCGTCTGTCAAGATGTAACTCCTGGTTTAATAGGGCTGGAGTATGACAGTCAAATTATGAAAATTATGCTTTCTAGCCAGAGCAATTAGTCAAGAACAAAAATAAAAAGCATCTAGATGGGAAATAAAAAAGTGATACTACCCCTGTTAACAGATATCATAATCCTATATACAGAAAATCCCAAATAATACACACTCAAAAAAAAAAAAAAACTATTAGAACTCATATACAAATTTAGCGAAGTTGCAGAGTACAAGATTAAAACAAAAATCAGTTGTGTTTTTAAAAAAAGGAAGAAAATTATGCTAAGTTAGTTATGGAATAAAATTTGAGGAATCAAGCAGCTTTACAAAGGTAATTATGCCAAATGAAAACTCCCTGTCCCCATTGTCCCTTCCTTGCCAATGTCAGAAACGGCCAATAGTTTTTTTTACTCCCAGGCTAGTAATATGCTCATATGGCCACTTAGGTTCATTTTAGGCATTATCTATGGTTTTCCCATGAGGGAAGGTGAGAATTTAGCCATGTGCTCTCCTGACCCAACTCACACTCTTCCTATCTACATTCTTCTAATTATAATATATTAGTATTAATATGTTGAGAGAGATATATTCAGAGTTGATATCATTATCTCCATGTAATGACCTTTACAACTGTTTTATTTAATAAACTGAGTATTTTATCTTTCCCTTGCAACATTTTTTCCTAGAGTTAATATTTGTCATTTTCCCCCCACTTGCTTAGTATTTACTTGTACATGTCAGTAATAGAATTGCAAACCCTTTGCCCAATATTGAAATCTCCCCCCAAGAGCTTTGCATAAAGTTTTCTAGCAATTTCTCTTTAACAGGCTTCTGATCTCTTTCAGTCACTCTCTGCCTATGCACAACAATCTTTCTGGAATCTGCCTTCTCTGTTGCCCTAAGGGACTGCCTTCACCACCTTTCTCCTGACCTGGCTCTCCCTTCAGTTGCAACCACATTATCATCTTAGTCCCATTATTCCCCCGTTGTGTTGGAGTGCATCCTCTAGTGGCTTTCTGAGAAGGTTGAACAGGAAGTAATTTTGTGTGATCTTGCTGAACTAAAAGTGTTTTTTTTTTTTACCCTTACATCTTATTAATTGTTGAGAAATATAATCAATTTTTAAGTCATTGCTTCATTGTTTTCCAGCCTTCATCTTGATGTTGATTAGAGACCCATTCCTGAGCCTTTATGACAGTATTTTCCTCTGGAAACTTGGGGGATGTTTTCTTGATATCAATTATTTGGAAATTTTGCAGTAATATGTCTTGCTAGGCCTAGTCTTTTTAAAAAAGTTAAATCCATTTTCCTGGTAAACTCTTTCATCGGGTAACTCATGTTCTTCACTCCTGAAAACTCTTCTTGAATTATGTTTTTGATTATTGTACTTGTTTCATTTCCTCAATTGCCTAGAAATTCTATTATTTGGTATTAGATCTCCTGGTTTATGTTTTAATTTATTTCATATTTTACTTTCTGGTTTTTCACTCTACTCTTTGTCTACTTTCTAGGAGATTTTCTAATTTAAGACATTCTATTGTGTTTTTCATTTTTTAAACCATATTCTTAATTTCCACAATCTCCTTTTTATTCTCAGAATATTCTCAGTTTTCAGTTTTTTATGTATGATTATGATATAACTTTCCTAGGATATGATTGATAGGCATTTATATAGTTTTCTTCTCACCAGTCTTCCATGTTGCACTATTAAAAGAAAAACAACCTATGATATTAAAAGCTTTCCCTAGATATCTGGATGATTGTTAACCTCAGTTGATTGACCATATTTCAGAATGGGGGACTTCAAAGCTGAATAGAGACTTTAGACATGTTATAAGATTTGTCAACTATGAGTTTAAAGGAAGGATGATCTGGCTGGGTTTGTACTTATAGAGTTTTCCATGTTAGTAACTTAAGGTTTTCCCCTTTGTGTTTGTCAGATTTCTCTGAGAAGATGCTTTGATCTTTTTCCTGGAATATACATGTGTGTGTGCGTGCGCGCATGTGTGTGTGTGTGTGTGTATGTGTGTGTATGTATTCTCTCTTCCAGCATTCTAGAGTCAAGGGGAAAATAATGCTGTGGCTCAACATTCAGTAGGTAAACTTTTACTAAATAACCCTATTTCAATATAGTATATCTATCTCAATTATTCTTAATGTCCTGCCTTTCAAAAACTCTTTGTTTTAGAGCCGTGGTTCTCAAACTGTACCTGGCGGGCTTGTTAAATTGTAGATTGCTGGGTCCTACTGCTAAAGTTTCTGCTCAGTAAGTCAGTGATGGGCTCCATAATTTGCATGTCTGTCAAGTTTCTAGGTGAACCTGGAGCTGCCAGTCCTGAAACCACAGGAGCGGGGAATCCACCACTTTAGAGAAGGGAACTCCAGTCTGGCTGGGTGAGCAGAAGCAGTTGCCTGGCTGGGAGTAGTGGTGGGATCTACTTGATTGTCACACAGACTTTCAATCCAGTTCAACTGGGTTTAGCCCCATCTTGACTCCAATGTCCAGAAGTTTGTAGCTGCTGTAAATTTCTGACCTTTTGGAGAGTTGTGTGATATAAATTGGGTTGCCTCTTGACTTTTCCCCCTACTGGTTTAAGGTTCAGCTTTTTCAAGTTTACGAAGTCAGATTTTTCTTATTTGATTTCTAGCCTCCAAATGTTGTTGCTATTGACTTCTCTCCTGTTCTTTTTTCTTTGCTAATGTATGGTTTTTAAAATGCCTTCACTGTCATGTTAGTGAAATTCAGGAAGAGATAGACATGTATTGAATGTACCCAGTCCCTTATCTTTTTTTTTTTTGAGTTGGAGTCTCACTCTGTCGCCCAGACTGCCTTGACCTGCTGGGCTCCGGCAATCCTTCCACCTCAGCCTTCCAAGTAGCTGGAACTACGGGCACGTGCTACCACACCTGGCTAGTTTTTTGATTTATTGTAGAGATGAGGTCTTGCCAAGTTGCCCAGGCGGGTCTCGAACCCGCGGGCTCAGGCAATCCACTCACCTCAGCCTCCCGAGGCACGGGATTACAGGCTGAGCCACCGAGCCTGGCTCAGTCCCTTATCTTTAACCAAAAGTTCTTTTATCTTTTTCAGTTCTGTAGAATTCTATTGGTCTGTTGTGTTACTCCTCTTTCATTTCTTCTATTATTTTTATAAAAAACTTAGATGGATGTTGGGGCCTCTCAGTCTATCTGCTATGTCCCTTTGCATAGATTTTTTTTTTTAAATCATCTCTTTTTCTCTTTTTCTAGGTCTGGTAAATTCCTTGTGGTTATCTTCTAGTTTGCTAAATCTCATTTCAACTGTGTCTGATTCAGAGTTTGATAATTGAGTATTTTATTTAAATTATGAACTGCTCAATTCTAAGAATGTGAATTGATTCCTTTTCATATATACTTCTCATTCATTTTTTTTTCTTAATAACTTTATGCTTTCCATTTAATGGACTTTAATTCTTAGTCGCTCTCTTTGAGATTCTTAAATCCTCAAACTTAATATCTTTAGCAGACTGACTTAATATCATCAATTTTATGTGGACAGGATGAATGCATGTTCTGATTTTTAATTTTGTTGGCTGTCTTTATTAGCTTTGCATATCTTTATTTGATTTATACTTTTCGTCAATAGGATCATTTTAAGTGGGAGGCTTTATTTTCAGTTATTGTTTTCTTCTCTTTCTTGGCAATACTCTTTCTCTACTTGGTGGTTTTCATGGTCACTTTTACTGAGCCTCATACCCCCAGTCAAGAATCAGTTCCCCTGTCCCACGGCAATGCTTCAGGTCTTCTATCACATGGGCTGAGTCTGGTCAGCTCAGTCCCTTCCTCCTTCTCTCTTTTTTAAAAATCTACCTCCTGTGGAGAGCATGGACTCTTCCCTCCTTCTCCACGTCCTATTTAAAGGAGTAGACTCTGTTTAGGTGAAGGCATAAGGCTACCTAACACTATCTGTCACTGGGTGAGCAGCTGAGTATAACTTCTGGGGTTTAGTATGTAGTATGTTGTCATACACCTAAGAATACAACAAATTTGTGATCAGTAATAAAATGATACTTTCATCTCCATATTTCTGAACTACTATGTCTGTGTGTCACTCTGTACTAAACTTGGATAAGGGTAGACAGAATTATGTGTTTACCCCTAAGATCCCTGATATTGTTCAAGTGTTTAGAGTAGAAGGGTCTCGTCAAAACTTGAACTTACAAATCCAAATGTATTGGAAGTAATTTAAATTCCCAGTATGCTTTTACCTTAAATCTAATCTGACGTTCTCTATCTTTTAGTGTATTGACTTAATATGTTTACTTTTGCAGATTACTTATATAAATAATCCTTGTATATGCAATATGTATGTTACGTATATAATATATACTATATGTATATCTATATTATATATGAACTATACAATCAAAGGACCTTGAACAATTTAACAATTCTCCCACTTCTCATTCTTATACTCTATTTTAGTTCCATCTTGTTATACCCTCAAATTAGTTGTTATTGTAATTGCTTAATAAGTTAATGTTTCTTTAGATGTAACCACATGTTTATCAGTTTCTTTGCTTGCTATTCACACTTACAATTCAGTCCTATCTTCTCATTCAATGTTCTCCATGCAATATAGTGTTCAGTAATTTATTTAAATGGAGGTCTATTGGTGGTAACTCTCTTAGTCTCTCTGAGTCCAGAAATGTCTTTGTTCTCAATCCTGATTGAAGAATGATATTTAGATCAGTGTGGAGTTTTAAGTTGATGGTGGTTTTATCTCAGTACTTTGAAAATATTATACTACTACATTCTGTTTTCTCCTGTTTCTGTTGAGAAGTATTCTGCCAGTCAGTTAACCCATGTCTTCTCTTAGACTTTTAGAGATCTTTTCTTTGTAGGTCTACAGTTTTATTATAATGTATATCTCCCAGTTCCCTAAGTTCTCTTCCCTTCCATATAGTGGATTTTATTAAACCATTCATTGGGGATTTGTTTGTTTTTGTTTTGTTTTAATTCAATGGTAAGGGTTTGTTGTTTTTTTTTATTTCTATTACTGTTTTCGGATCTTTTCCTTCATGTCTTACTCTTTTCTTATATATCCTATTTCTTTTATTCTTTTAATCAGTTTGAAAATTATTTTATCATCGTTTTTCAATATTTTATTATCTGATTTCCATATTTCTGTTATTTATTTTTCCTGCTGACTTGATTCATGGTAGTTTTTTTTTCTGATTGCATTAGTTAGGAGTTGGTCTTGCTGTGAGTTACCTAAATAAGGAAAATAATGGCATAAAGAATAGAAGTTCATTTGCTTCATTTAAAAGTCAGATGTGATATAGACAGTTCAGGATTGACAGGGTGACTCTGCAGTTGTCCTCATGGTCTAAGATGGTGCACCAGCTGTCACAAGCATGATCCAAATAGCAGAATGGGCAAAGGGTGAAAGAATGAACAAAGGGCACATACCAGCTGTCTTTGGAGGAAATTTACTGAATGTTCCATACAACACACCTCCTTATATCCTATTACCTAGAACATAACCATATGGCCAGCCCTAAGTTCCAGGGACTTTGATGACTTCTAAGTTCCAAGTAAGGGAGGATAGGAGGATGGAAATGCTTGAGATAAGCAACCGGCAGGCTCTGCTACATTAAAATATTTTCTAATCTTGGATTACATGCATATCTTTACCTTACTGGGGCTATATATGCAGGACTCCCATCCCACCTGAGTTGAGGGCCTAGCCCTCCTTAAAGATTTGAGTCTTGCA
Organism: Tarsius wallacei; assembly: GCA_963574415.1. Lineage (NCBI taxonomy): Eukaryota > Metazoa > Chordata > Mammalia > Primates > Tarsiidae > Tarsius > Tarsius wallacei. The sequence continues at coordinate 19,311 of CAUYQG010168548.1, read as the reverse complement.
TCTGCCAGGTGTCACAAAGTGTCTCTTGTTTGGGACCTGTTTATTTTGTTGTTAATTTCTTGTGTTGGGGAGGGGGCAAGGTCTCCAAACAAAACAGATAGCGTAAATTTGAATTTCAGACCTGTGTGAGGGTTTGTCCTTAAGGTTACATGCTCTTAGAGATTTTATTTTTTTCTCCTAGAGCTCAATCAAGACAGACAAGCATCCTTGTACACAGAGAGTAGACTGAGTGGGTTTTTAAGTCTGTTCTTTTATACATGGTGTAACCCCTTGAGGATCCTGGCTTTATGCAGGGGTCTTTGTTTGAGGTCTTTGTAGGCCCAGGGTTTGGTCTTTTGTTCCAGTGCAGGTATAAAAACCCCAGCTCTTAGGACAATGACCCTGGTACTCCCTATGCCCTTTCTCTCTTCTCTACCTAGTTACCAGGGCAGTTCCAGGGTCAGCTCATGAGGGTGTAGTTTCCTTTTTATTATAATCCCCTGAGGATTTCTTTTACTTTTTTTTACAAGAACTTAAAGGCTCAAATATATACTTTGTTTATCATTTTTTCCCCAACATTTCTAGGTATTTTGTAGCAGAAGAATTTCAGGTTACCATTCTACCTACTGAGGAATATTTTCCCTACTATCCTTTTAATAAATTCCTTTCACACTTTTAATTTGTTTCTCTTATCCAGAATTTATTTCTGTTGCTCACCACCAAGACTACTGACAGATACAATGTGTTTTAGAATTTGCCGCCTTGGGTCTGGGCCTGATTCTTGATGACCCCTGAGGTTTAATCTCTTGTTAGAGAGCTCCAGATAGAGAGTGCCAGATGGATGCTCCCTGGCTCCTGATGTGATTCTCTGACTACAGCAATTCATCAAGAGAAAGGTATTCCAAGCCAATTTAGGCTGTTCTCCCATGAGCTCTCTACTCCCACGTGGAAGTTTTGTGGAACTCCAGCTCCAGCACTCTCTCATCTGAGACCACCGTCTTGGGGTCCCCAGAAAACCCCACTTGTTCCCTAGAAGATATTGAAATTTACCCCATTGTTGCCAATTGCATTGAATAATTGGAATTTGGCAGCAGGGTTTTGCACCTTAGGGATGAAAACACATTCACTCCATCAGGGTGGGGTAGACCTCAGAATGCCTAGAGCTGGGGCAAACTTGGACCCAGTTCCTCCCTGGCAGGCCCTGAGCTGCCGTGGAGTCAGCAGGAAGGCACTGGGGTGGGAGGGGGGCCGACAGTGCACGGGCAATGAGTTGGGAGAGCAAGTCTCCTCCGTCTTTTGGTCCTGGGTCTGTCACAGGCTAGCTCACTTTGGGGTCACTCTGCCTTGACACTCTGGTTTCCCTACTAAGGAAATGATGATAAGGTTGCTGGCCACATCTACCTTAAAGTATTGAAAAGACTGGATACCTCATAGATAATATGTATGTTTGGGAGAGAGACGATGTTACCATCTGAACTTTACAAATGAAGAAACTGAGGCTCAGAGAGATGATGTCAATTCTCTGAGGTCACACAGCCCATGAGAGACAGAGCTGAGGCTCAGTTCTAAGGCTACCGACCCCAGAGCTCTCTCCCTTTCCACAATGCCACCGCAGTATAAATGCAAGATAGAGGCAGGAAGAAGAGAATTGACAGTGTGTGAGCACTCCCTCTCTGCCAGCTGATTGATGTACGCTATACCCCTTACTCTCCACACAACAATCTAAGGTTAGAGGTTAGTTTTCTTATGATTATTTTACAGATGAGAAAACTGGGTGGGTATCAGGAACTGCCCATGTGTTACTCAAGCCAGGATAGTATTCTAAGAGCTGGGAGTTAAACCTGGCCTTGTCTGATCGCAAAACCTGTATTCTTCCTCTCTTTTTTCTTTTTTACAATACTCTCCAGATATTGGCGTGCTCCCATCAAATCCATATGCATTTAGACAAGGTTCAAATCAATTAGTTCACACTTTACTGCTGAGACTCCTTTGTGCCAAAGGTGATCAAGGTGCTCCCAGTTTTATGCATTCAAACCCGATGAGGCCTCCTTCTCTACTTCTTGCATGACAGCCCAGAATTGAGAACTGCGGTGCATATGGTGTTTGCAAAATGCTAGTTGTGTATGGGTGTTTAAACTTTAGTTTTGCATCTTTTAATTTATTTATGCAAGCAAGCTGCCTTTCATGAATTTTAATCTGTGCTGCCTTAAAGAAGTGCTTTCCAAATGGGACAGCATTTGTGATCACCACTAAGCCATTCTAACTGCTCGCAGGCCTGGGGAGAGAAGCTGTGGAGAATATTAGCAAGCTCTGCACTGTCCCTGTGTCATCCCGGGCATTGTGGCGTAAAATGCGCTTCGTGTCTAGGAAAAAAAAAAACACGACTGTGACTCGAGTCTTTGGTTATTTTTAATGCTGAGCGGCAGAACCACAGGGAATATTATGAGTTCCAAGATTTCTGACAAGAGGGACTCGCCGCTGAAGTGCTTTCTTCAGGAGAGAGAGAGACACTGCTACAAGTCTTTATTCATTTATTTATCATGCTTCAGTTCCCTAAAAAAGAAAACACTTCTCCTGTGCAGGGAAAATTGCTTCAATGGATAGATTGCATTTAAATAATTTAAGTATAAAATTACTCGAACAGGCCGACTGATATTTCGAAAACGAAACAGTCACAATCACTTAAGAGCGCTGACAAAGTTCGTGAGTTGGTGTGTAGATGAGATGGGGAAGAGCTTCTCTCTGACTAGGGGAGGAGGGGTCTCCATCGGTCTCCATCTTGCCCCAATGGCTGCTCCAATGAAATTAGTTTCTGGTCAGGTTCTGCAAGGAAAGGATGGGCCTTGAAGCCCCCAGAGACTTAAAAGAGAGGTAAACTGTTCACAACTTTGGGATTTTAGTCTTCACATAAGCAGCTGGATGAAGTAGAGAAGGGACTAAATCTATGTTCAGAAGACTTCCCTATTGTCTATCTGAGCCCACTGCTTATTCTACATGGTCTTGGAACCTTTCCTCTGTGCAACAGGATGCGACCTCACAGGACTGTCGGGGGCTGAATTTGGCTTCTGGGAGGACCCAGCACAGTGTCTGGCATGTAATGGTCCATTGCTTTATGTCTATGGCACATTCTTATTCTTCCATGTGTCTGAGCGGCTGTTCCTACACAGATGCCATCAGAACCTAGAGAGAGACTCTCTGTTCTCAGGAAGACTTCAGCCATGCTTAGACTTTCTGTATTCTGTCCATCCATGCCCATGTAAAACTCTGTCAGACTGGGGAGTTTCTGCCCTCACCTAGGCAGACATCATTTCTTCAGCCTGGTTTTATGAAGAACCTTTTGAAGAACCTGGAAAAAAAACAGGTCTATGGTCAAATGCATTTGCAAAATGCTATCCACAGCATGCCCTTTTTGGGGGTCCACCAGGGATGCCAGAGGCTCTGAGAAGTACTGCAGACTAAAGAATGTTTGCTTTAAATTCTACTTAACCATGCCCATATTCATCTTATTTGGTAATGAGAGACTTCCCACCCCACCCCACATCAAATGTCCTATTGGAATAGGACTTACAGAAAAATACTGGAAATTCTGCTCTAAGGTGACTCTTCCTTTTTCCATTCATTCTACTGCCTTCTGTCTTATTTTCCTCTGAACACTAATAGAAACAACTTCAGGAGGTTTCAAGGTCTTCTTCTATTTACTATTAATTAATGAATGAAGGAAATGCTGCGTGCTAAACTTAAGATCAATAAGTCATCATCCTTACCCTGACAATGCAGAGTTAAGATGGAACCAGATGGCCGGGCTCGGTGGCTCAGCCTGTAATCCCGCGCCTTGGGAGGCCGAGGTGAGTGAATTGCCTGAGCCCGCGGGTTCGAGACCCGCCTGGGCAACTTGGCGAGACCTCATCTCTACAATAAATCAAAAAATTAGCCAGGCGTGGTGGTGTGCGGCTGTAGTTCCAGCTACTTGGAAGACTGAGGCAGAAGGATCGCCGGAGCCCAGCAGGTCGAGGCTGCGGTGGCCGGGAGTGGCCACTGCACTCCAGTCTGGGTGACACAGTGAGACTCCAACTCAAATAAAAATAAAAAAAAAAAAGATGGGACCAGATACATAACCGGGAAGGGTTGCTGCTTGGTACCAGGCATTATTAATATGTGTGAAGTCAGTGCGGGGTTGGGGGACAAACGTGGGGATGAGGGGAGACACCTCATGGCTGGCCTGGGAATGTCAGGCAAGGTCTCCTGTAGGAGAAGCCCACATCCTGTTCTGTTGTCATCATTGCTTGGGGGGGATTTTTGCCTTCGAGGCATTTAGAGGAAGCAGGGTGCGTGGGTATGAGCCACCGCTCTCAGCAGCACCAGTGTTTACTTTGAAGAGAAAATGTCTGCTTTGTAGGCAAATGTTTTCAGCATGGAAATGATCATTGCAATTGCTGTGGTTGTCACAAATGTTTCATCAGAGCCGATAAAGCAGCTGAGTGTTGGCAAAATCGATGAAAACATCTTGAGAAGTGTTCGCTGCCTACTTAACCGTCTGTGGCTCATCTGGTGTGAGGGAGGAGGGGAAGGAGGCGGTGAGCTGAGGCCACACATGAGATTTTGAGAGGCAGGAGGGTGTGGTGGTTGATAAGAGCACAGGGTGGGAACCAGATTCCCTTGTCCGAAACCTTGGCTCCACTCTTGCCAGCTTTGTGACCTGGACAGCTTGCCTAACCTCTCTGTGCCTTCACTTCCTTATTTGGAAATTAGATAATAATATCACTGACTTCATAGTGTTATTATAAGTATTTATATGAGTCAACTTATATAAATTAATTTTAACACTTAATAAATATTAATTCATATAATTATTTGAGGTTCAAAATTCTCCCACCCACGTGTCTCACCTGACAAAGAGGCTTTACAAAGCACTGATCATTCAGCAAGTATTAATTTGACACCTCCCATGAGCCAGACTCTGTTCTCAGGGCTAGGGAACCCTAATGGTGAAGAAGACAAGCCTGGCTATTGTCTCCTTGGAGATCTTTTTCTCCAAGCAATGAATCAAGCAAATAAATAAGAAACCTTCAGATCATGATAAATGTCATAAAGAACATAAGTCAGAGTCATGGATGAGAGAATGTAGTAGAATCAAAAACTGCCCAACATACTCAGATGAGCAAAGAGAAAATGTACTTTATTTAAATGTCCAAACATCTCTGATGTTCTTCAAGTGTTGCCTGATCGTTAGCATCAAAAAGAAATTGATTTTCTTCATCCAGTCTGGAATTTTAATCTGATGGAAAACATCTAAAGAGTCTCTTTAGGACTTTGCTTCCCTACTTCTGGCAGCAAATCAAGATGGCATCTGGGTATATGGAGAGGAGAATGTCTGATCTGGGACCTTGTGCTATTCTAGGAGAAGAGGTCCTCAGAACTGCGAAGCATTCTTATAGTGTTCTCTGACTCCTCTGGTCTATGAAGTCATGCCTTCTTCTGTCTGATGGCACTCATCCCATTACAGCAGAGTCCACCATGTGAGTGCTTTCCTTTGCCTTGCTTCTCTCTCTCTCAGCTTTACCTGGACCTAAATGCCCTCCCTGGCTACCTGTTCTTCATCTCAGCTCTTTTTGGCACTATAGACCCATCTGTGGTTCTGTGTCTGCCAAGACACCACCAGCCCTGGCATCTATTCTGCATCCTCTGGGGGAGTCATCTTACTTTTGTTATGGAAGACTCCATGGCAATTCCACTGCATTCCAAATCCACTGCCTTTTGAATCATTGTTGAGGAACTTGAGTCTCGTACATACCCCCATGGGTACCAAGTAAAGCAGAAAGCCAACACTCTTGCATTGCCAGAGTGTTAGGGGAGGGGGTGGCTGCCAAGAGGTAACCTTTTCCCAGAGTCCTGTAACTGAAGCAGGATAGAAAACCTCCTGTCCCTATTTTCCTTCCCTCATCTGGATGTTTCTAAGCCACTCACCTTTAAAGCTCAACCCAGAGTTGAGCAAGAAGAAAAAATAAAGACCTTGGTATCAGATCTTTTCCTCTCCCCCTAGTTCTAGTGTCTTCTCTCAGAATCCTTCAGGTGGGAAGGGACAGAACTATCTTTTCATAGCAGTACCTCTTCTACTCTAGAGAAAAAAAATCTCAGTGCTGGACTGTTTCAGCTCTGACATGTAAAAAGCTTAGAATTCATCATTTCCATCCTTATGAAAAGCAAAAACTAAGAAAACTAAAAACCAGTGACTTTTCTTCACCTCAGTCAAGTGAGATCAGCTTACCCCCAGCAATACTGCTGGAGCCCCAACCTGGTAGGAACAGTAAAATGGTAATGTGGATGAATTGTTTGAGGCTGAGTGTAGGCTAGTATGAGAGTGAGAAACTCTTGGCTGCTACAGTCTGAGAGGTCTCCACACTTTTATAGGTTTTGCCTCTAGAAGGCCCATCAGTCTGTCATGGTGAAGATCTAAGAAAAATTCCTTGGTGGCCCCAGCACCACAAAGGGAAGAATAATCATTGTGAAATATACCCAGAGCATTCTCCATAACACAGAGCTAGTTTCCAGGGGAAGGGCTGTGAAAGACTTTACCAGGTCCTTATCCTACCCAGGCGAAGTGCATTCCTTCCTTCCCAGGTTGGCCTAGCCTTCCTGTCTCATCTAAGAAGAAGAAATGCCATTCCAATGGAAAAATATTTGTGAAAGTCATAGCCCACAGAGGGCTACTGAATGACGAAGGTGTAATAAAATTGCAGAATGCTTCCATCCTGATAAATCTTACCACCACACTAAAAGGACTCCAGCTTAGTAACAGTGGATTATAGCTGATAGAACAGTTATATCACTGGCTCTTTCTGAGAAAGCATATTAGTGAAGCCCAAAGATAACAGGAGAGACAAAAACAAGGACACTAGAGTCATTTGAAACCTTTTTCACCTACAGCTACAGCAAATGTTAACATAGCCTAAATGCTAGCCAATTTAACATAAATCCTCACATTAAAGCCCTATCTACTTCAGTTCCTACAACTCAGCACAACATATCAGTATTTCAACAAACAAAAAATTACAAGGCATTCTAAAAGTCAGGAAAAAAAACACAGTCTGAAGAGACAAAGCAGGCCTGAGAACCAGACTCAGATATGACACAGATGTTGCAATTATCAGACATGGCATTTAAAATAACTATGATTAATATGTTAAAGGCCTTAATGAGAAAAGCAGACACCAGGCAAGAATAAATGAGTAATGTAAACAGGGAGATGGAAATTCTAAGAAAGAAGCAAAAGGAAATGATAGAAATCAAAAACACAGGAACAGAAATAAAGAATGCCTTTGATGAGCTTATCAGTAGACTAGACATGAGCAAGGAAATAATCAGTGAACTTGCAAATAGGTCAATAGAAACTTCTAAAGATGAAATGCAAAGAGAATAATTAATGAGGGAGCAAAAAAACAACAGAACATTCAAGAATTATTGGATAATTTTAAAAGGTATAACATATGTATAGATGGAATACCAGAAGAAGAAAGAGAAAATGAAGCAGAATAAATATTTGAAGTAATAGTGGCTGAGACTTTTCCAAAATTAAAGACGGATATCAAACTGCAGATTTAGGAAGCTTGGAGAGCATCAATTTAAAAAAAAATAGATACCTACTCATATTATAGTCAAGCTACAAATAAACAAAAGACAATGGTAACAATGAAAGAAAATCTCGAAAGAAGCCAGGGTTGGGGGGATAGTGGTACCCATAGAGGAATGAGAGAGAAATTACAGCAAACTTCTCATCAGAAGCAAAAAGAAAGTGGAATTAAGTATTTAAAGTGTTAAAAGAAAGAAATACCAACCTAGAATTCTATACCCAGTAAAATTATCCTTCAAAAGTAAAGAAGAAACAAAGATATTCTCTAATAACAAAAACTAAGAATTTATCACCAGCACATCTCCCTCCCAAGACATGTTTAAAAAAAAGTTTTTCAGGCAGAAAGAAAATTGCATCAGTCAGAATTTGGATCTACATAAAGAAAGGAAGAGAATCAGAGAAGGAATAAATGAAGATAAGTAGAATCCTTAGCTTTTCTTACTTTGAACTGATACCTGTTTAAAAAAATAATAGTAACATTGTATTGGGTAATAACAGCATATGGATAGGTGAAATGAATGACAGCAATGCACAAAGGGAGGAAGAGAAGAATTGGGGGTACTCCGTTATGGGATATCTTCATGTATAATCTTCATGTGAAGCAGCATTGCATTATTTGAAGGTGGAATTAGATTATTGAAAATGCATATTGAGCCGGGTTCGGTGGCTCAGCCTGTAATCCCACGCCTTGGGAGGCTGAGGTGAGTGGATTGCTTGAGCTCGTGGGTTCGAGACCCGCCTGGGCAACTTGGTGAGACCTCATCTCTACAATAAATCAAAAAAATTAGCTGGGTGTGGTAGCGCTCGCCTGTAGTTCCAGCTACTTGGAAGGCTGAGGCGGAAGGATCGCCGGAGCCCAGCAGGTCGAGGCTGTGGTGGCCAGGAGCGGCCACTGCACTCCAGTCTGGGCGATAGAGTGAGACTCCAACTCAAAAAAACAAAAGGAAAACTGAAGGTCAATCCTGCAAGGGTACTCTGGGACAAAGTGCAAAACCACTTTTCAGGATTCTTCCACTTGAAGGGTGAGAGAGCTGGGGAATTATACACCTACTCCTAGAGTTTTAGTACCCTGGCACCTACAGCCTGCCACATGTGGGCATCCGGAAAGTGCTTGTTTGCATAGTTGGTGGGGTGGAGAGTTCTCAGACCTAGAGATTCAAATACGGGGAATTGGAAGTCAAACGAGGAATACAGGAAGGTTAGAGGGATACGCAGGCAAGCACTTCCAGCACCTGCCACAGACCCCCTTCTCAGAATAACATTTTTAAATGCATAAAATAAAATACATAGGATTACAAAGAAAACCAATTATATTGAAATTCAGTTCTATCCACAGACCTCCTCGGGGGACCCCAGGTTAAGAAACCCTGCTAGGATTTCTTTTGCAAGTGAAATTATATGGTTTTATGACCTAAGATTGTGTTATTCTGCCAGAAGGCGGCTGAGTAAACCTCTGCCTACTCTAAGTAGAAACTATTTCAGAGGAAAAATGCACTCGGCCGACCTGACAAGCCCCTGCAGCTCGGGGACTACACATGATGCTGCTGGGTTCGTTCTTGCTTTCTTTGTAATTTTTTTTACAGTGTTTGTTTTGCTTTGTTTGTGTTTCTGTGTGTGTCATGTGTCTTTTGTTAGCTCGGAAAGCACTCTGGGACAGCAATTTGCCTACATGGCCTTGGCAGCCATTCTGCCCCCCTCAGTCGCCCCTGGGGAACCCCATCTTTAGTGTCTGAAGCACTAGGGTCCCACGAAGCTACAGAGGGCCAGGGTCCATCATGCGGTGTCATGGTGCCAACAGGTGGCTGCGTGCAGGGTGCCAGAGCCACCGCCCCACGGGGAGCTGCGCACCACCGAGACACTATCCCACCTCCTAATGTGACTCCATGGCTCTGTTACTCACAGCTAAATTACAGTATTATGACTTCATTGTTGAGTCCCAATTCTCCTAATTATAGCCTAGAGATCTATTATTTGATTTGGTAACACCAAGTGCTTCTTTTCTAAATCATGTAATCTCTTGTAGCTTATTAATGTCAGGTTTGCGCACACGCAGGGACTTGGTTGTTTGCCAGGCAGAATCAAATTTTCAAATTTTCACTGTGTTATGTTACAGGGCTTTGCTTGTTACAATCTAATTATATTGGCACTGAAATACCGAAAACCAATTTATATTAGAAAGCACTTTAACTCTTTCTTTGGAGTGAATTTACATGCATAAGTGTCTGCCACACCATTGGTCTTTTTGTTTTTCCACTGGGAAATTTCTTCTGGGAAAGAGGTAAAATGAATGGTCCCTTTCTATTAAAAAGTCTGCTTGTTCATGGAAAATAACTGTGAATGTGGCCATTCTGGAACATGTTTAAAGCAAGGAGAAGTAAGCACACCCCTTCCATCTCCTTAGGTGTTCCCTGCTAGGAAGGCTACTTGCCCCAGGCATCCAGAAACGCTTCTCTCAATGGATGTCACCTTTGGAATTGTCTTCAGTACCATCCCCAGTCTTGGAGTGTGTTACCTCTTCCCTGCCCCCTTCTCTCCTTCAGATGTATTTTCCTATGCTCTGTTTTCTTCTAGGGGCCCAACAGATTCTTTGTCCTGAAGACTGGGAGGGACTTGCTGACTATAGAAATTGTTCCAGCAGTGTGATCACCCTCATCATCCTCACCGGCCTTCTAAGGAGAATCCTGGGGCTGTTGCCTCTGACCATTGGGGTATATGTCTCACCATTCTGTCAGTCTCCCTGCTAATGACACTCTTTCCAATCGGCCTGTTGTAACCAGGGAACACTGTCTAAATCACTGAGCATGCTCCCATTGAAAGGGAGTCCCAACCCCCTCTGGCTTGTGGTTTCTCTTCTGCCACCTGGCTCCCTTCTTTGTCCTGGATCTCTAGGTAACAGATCCAGATCCTGCTGACTTGGTGCAGGTAGACAGGAAGAGGCTATTTCAGGAAGCAGCCAAGGACTCAGGCAGAATGGAATTCACAGAGGGTGGCATGGATGGAATGGAAAGAGCAGCTGTATTAAAATCAGACAGATCTGTGTGGGAATGCAAGTGCCTTTGCTTACTACCGAACACCTTAGCAGGTCATTTCATCCTCCCAAGCTTGCTTTCCTCATCTCTAAAATGGGTATAGTTGCATCTCTCTCCTAGGCTGCTTTGAGGATTAAATGAAATAATGCGTGTACAGTACCACACAGAGTTCTTGAGAAGCAGGAAGCATCGGGCACATGCTTTCTTATCCCCCAAAAGACCTTCCTTCTTGAGCTCACCCCCAGGTCTGCGTGGCCCCGGAGACCAGGCTCATCCCAACTGAGGATACTTTCTCCTCCCTGTGCTGGAGTTGTTTGGGCCCTGCCCAGCACTGCTTCTCATGACCATAGCTTCAGCGTGACTCGAAATTCTGAGCAGTAAACTTTGTTCGACTCAGCTATAAATTTACTGGCCAGTACCCAGCTTCCTACAGACTGATGAAGTCAGCTCAGTCCTCAAACTCATGATGCATGGGCCGTGGCTGCAATGGGTAGAGATTCACCCACTGACATTTCCTGGGTGAAATTAACGTTGGTGACCAAAACCATAATATTTCTCCAAGACCTGTGCACATTTCATCTGTTTAATTTTATTTTTTTGTTATGAATATTTCAAACATTCTGAATGCATGTGATAAATACCTGCCTTCTCACCACCAGCCTGATCAGACTTTGCATTGTGTAATCTTTGCCTCCGGTCTTTTGCTTCTGAGAGGGTGCCCCTGAGAAGTCCCCTTTGATCCATTTCTGATACCACTTTTCCCAGAGGGGACCACCCATCTCTATCTGGTTTATATCATCAGTGTGCAATTTGAAGACTTCCGTACACATGCTGGTATCCATAGACAGTTCCTACTATACTTTGCTCACTTTAAAACTGTCATCCTATGCAGAAATAGGATTAGGCAGACTTTGCCACTTCAATTACTTAAGCCTCAGTGTCCTCATGTGTAACACCAGACCGCCTTTGCAGACCTGCTTTGAGTAAAGGACTACCATGGAACTGGGCAAATGATGGGTGCCCAGTACATTTTTGCTTTTGTCAGGATGTGATCATATTTAATGTATAGTTAATTTGAACATTCTTGGTAAGTTCCTCTTTGTCCTGTTAACTTTTTATATGAAAATGTTCAAATATCACTAAAATAAGGAGATGAGCACAGTAAATCTCCATAGACCCATAACAATGCTCCTTTTTTTAAAATTAAAGATAACTTTCAGCATGGAAATACTTCCATTAGCTGGTACTTGAGTTCTGCTCATGCCAGGTTGCCATAGCATGGGAACATATTTACCCCTGGAAGCAATGTTGACATTCTCCAGTCCTGTGGTTGGCCTTGCCTCTCCCCAGGCAGAAGGTTTTGCTACAAAACTTTGAGTGACATAAGTCAATAGCCTGTCCTTAGCTCATGAAATTATGCAACTCCTAGCGACAGGAAGGGGCCCAGTGTTCTAATTTTGCCCCCATAGCCTTAAGTTCTCTATGATGATGACTCTGTCAACTCACTTCTCTACCCAGGAGAAATCTCCTGGAACAAGTCCCTAATGTCCCTAGACAGTCAGATGACTGCCACTCAAGCCCCTTTCTCCCCCTAATCTTTCCTGTCTCTCTGAAAGGTGCCAACATTCACCAAGCATTCAAGTCAGAAGCATGGGAATAAGTATGGGTTCCTGCTGTACCCAAATTTCCAAGTCAAATCCATCCAAAAGTCCAGATAATTCAAGCCATACCATACCTCCTGTATCTGAATATCCCTCTCCACTCATTGACACCAGCACCATGTAAGGTACTTTCACCTCTTATAAGACTGTGGAGACATCCTCTAAATGAGTCTCCCGGTTTCCTTCATTGCCTTCCACCTCATCAATTTACCATGGAGTGACCCGTGTGATACTTTCAAAACCTTTCAAAAGATTCCCATTGGACTTAGAATAAAATCCAACTTCTCCTGGTCTACAAATCTTGTGAACTAGCTTTCATCACACTTTTTTCTTACTCTGAGCAAGGGTCTTGCTCACTCAGTAGCTTCAGTCATGCAGGGCTTTTCCAATTTCTCTTTCCCACTTTAGGACATGTGTAGCCATTCTTTTCTCACTTTTGGTATTACTGGCTCCTTCTCATCCTTCATATCTCAGATAAAATGTCACTTTCTTAGAGAGAATCTCTTTCTCTATTTAATTAGGTTTGCCCCCCCACCACCTCATTTCATTTCTCTACCTTGTATTTATTCGTTTTCTTCCTTATTACCTCTCCATGCTTACTCCTCACCCAAGACCTTAAGATAGGTTTTGTTTCAGTCACCACCAAACTTGCAGTGCTAAGCCCAGTGCGTGACACAAAAATAAAGATCAATGAATAGCTATTGAATAAAAGAGGGAAGAAATTCCAGGAAATTTAAGTCCTTTGCTTTACAGTAGAGAATAATAGATGTGTTCCAGCTCTTTGGACTTGGCTGGATTCCCCTTTTCTTTCTTTTCACAAGGTGAACCTGCTCCACTCTCCCCGGGAGCACAGAGTATGGACACATCCTCAGCTCCGAGCAGGAAGTCACAGAGCCATCACAGCTTGGCACAGCTGTGGCTCAGTATCTCTATCCCACCTTTGTCTGCTGGAGCCTGAAATGGTCACTCAGATCCCATCTGAACCAAAGGCCTCATCTTCTAGGGCACCTTCCTTGGCCATTCCCCAGAGGTGTTTTTTTGTTTGTTGGTTGGTTGGTTTGGTTTGAGTGGGAGTCTCACTCTGTTGCCCAGGCTGGAGTGCAGTGGCACACTCACGGCCACTTCAGTGTCGACCTGCTAGGCTCCGGCGATCCTTCCACCTCAGCCTTGCAAGTAGCCGGAACTACAGGTGCACGCTACCACGCCTGGCTTATTTTTGATTTATTGTAGAGACGAGGTCTTCCCAAGTTGCCCAGACTGGTGTTGAACCTATGGACTCAGGCAACCCACTTGCTTCGGCCTCCCAAAGTGCTGGGATTATAGGTTGAGCCATCAAACCCAGCCCAGAGGTGGTTCTTACCATGATGTCAGCACATGTCACCTGACCAGTGAGCAAGTGACAGTAGAAGGCCCATTTGTGGGCTTCTCAAGGATCACTCCTGTTTATCTATATGAGAGGTGAAGTTGAGGTCAGGAACCCTGTCCCCCATTGTCAGGGTAGTCACTAAGTCACAGGAGAGGACAGATGGATGGGAAATGTACAAGACTCTAAAGCAGGGAGAGGGTTTAAGAGACACATTGCTCCATGGGAGAGATCCCTCAAGAAACAGCTACAGAATGAATTATGCATGCCTACCACAGTTCTGAGTAAGACAATTACAGAGCTGATCTGTGGATTGGAGTGGCTATTTAATCTCAGTTCTAACAAATCATTGATCAAATGTATGGAATTAGCTGATCCCTTTTTGTTCCTTCCTCTAGGATTTTCTTCACAGGAATAGTGAGGTGAGGGGTGCTTGATCCACATATGAGCGTAAGAGAAGCCCTCCAGGGATGCAAGAAGCTGAGGGCCTCTCTCCACTTTTCTGTGGGTCTCCTAGAATGCACAAGGGTTAGAAAGGGGCCCTCTGCCCCTGAGCTTCAGCCAAAGAGTACAGAGCAAGGTAGATCCCTATGCCTGCTTTCCTGGAATGAAGGCCTTGAAACTCATTTTTACAAGACTTTCCTGGCATCTTTTATTCCAAAAACATGTCCTTTTCTCCTCACTGCTACACCTCTGCCCAAACTGCTCCCTCTGCCAGGATACTCTCCTGCCCCATTCCATTTTTGTTTGTAGAAATTTAATCCATGCTTCATGACCTGATTCAGAAACGAAATCATCAGCTCACAGAAGTAGTCATCCCTTGGCGTAAGCGAGGAAATGGTTCCAGTACCCACCCCCATACCAAAATCTGTGCGACCGCATATCCAACAATGCGGCCATCCCTATATGTGGATTTTGCTTTCTAAGGATGCTGTATTTGCTATATGAGTTTGGTTGGAAAAAGAAATCACATATCATTGGCCCCACACAATTCAAATTCACATGCAAATGGACCCATGTTGTTCAAGGGTCAACTGTATTTTCAGATACACCTGGCCAGAATTATGCTCTGTCCTCACTAGCCCCATGACATGTTGCCCGTGTTGTTTAAAGCTAGGATGCTTACATGTCCCAGTTGGCTCAGGACAGTCCCAGTTTATGTCTGTTGTCCCAGCATCATTATGAATAGCATCTTTTCACTCTCCAAGGTGTCCCAATTGAACACTGGATTGTAGGGCATGGCAGACACTTTGTGGTGGACCCCAGGGATCCATGCCTTCTGTAGTCCTCTCGACTACAGGAATATGACAAAGGTAGCAGGATAGTGACTCTCTTGATTATGTCACCACCTCATGGAAGACTCAGTCCAAAGAGAGAGATTGTTCTGTGGGCCTAGGAGGTGCAAACTGCTATGATGTGAACTGCCCACCGAAAGGGCCTCAGGAACTGTAGGCAGAAACTGTGGTGGCCTTTAGAGCTGAGGGTCTCAGTCTTCCAGAAGCAAGGAACTGAATTCTGCTAGCAACCGTACGAACAGGAAGAGCACCCTGAACTCTAGAAAGGATACAACCTAGCTGATACCTTGATGGCACCTTGGAGACCCTGAGCAGAGAGCTTGGACTCCTGACCCATGGACACTAAGTCTTAAGCCACTAAATGTGGGGTAATTTTTTATGCAGCAATGACAACGAATAACATGGTTGCTCTAGCAATAGCATCAACCAAGAGCTCAAATGGTCTTAACTCCCTGACAGACTGGGGTTGTCTTAAAGTCAGGCCACATATTGTGTTCATCTCTCTAGTCTCCTACACTCACAGAGCACAGTAGTATAACACAGTATTTGAACGGGCAAGATTGTTGGGGTCAGAGAGCCCAGGCCCTTCATCATCTATGTGACTTTAAACACATGATTTTGTCTCTCAGGGTCTCAGTGTTCTCGTTTGCAAAATGGGGTTACACAATAGTGCTTTCCTCTGGAAGGCAAGGTCATTGTGAGGATAAACTGAGTTCATGTAAAAATGCTTACAACCATTGGCACAAAGTGCTGTGCCAGTTTGCTGCGACTTCCATTCTTTGTTTCAGTTCATCTTATGTCGCATCTGCTGTGATTATCCCCATTTGCAGGTGAAGAAACTGAGACTGAGACATTAAGTAACTTGCCTAGTACTGCACAGCTGATAAGCAACAGAAACTAACCAAACCTGTACTTGCTTTCTTCCTTGCTGTCCACACTTGCATTTCTCTTGTGGAGGCACATTTTGGAAAAAATAAAGCGAACTTTTCCCAGAATTTTCATAGTAGGTTCCCTAAGAACCAGGGGTTCAGATCTTCAGATTTCAAGTCTGGCTAAGGCTTATGTTCTGAAGCCACCTTTTCAGACACAAGTGGGTTTCTAGAAGCACTGGGAGCAGGCAGACCATTTAGACAGTTTAGTGGGATAGGATGTCCCATAAACAAGCTCAGGGGCCCATTAAACTGACATCCCACCTGACAATTGATGAGGGACTTTCAGACAATTCCAGTCTACTAAAAACTGGATATATTTATGTAAGTGCAGATTATTGGGATCCATAGATAATTTGCTACCCGCTCGTTTTTAATGCTTTTGTGAACACTCATGAGAAGCTCATTAATTGTAAGTGTCTGTAAGCTTATTGTGTTGTAAACCAAGCCTGACAGCACAATAGACACCGATAAAAGGAAGTGGCCTCTGCCAGCCAGTGTAGGAGCTGAGCAGAAGCAGGCATGCAAATCAGCCCGGGGATAATTGACAAGATTGCTGGGATGCACACCAGCCCTTATCGGAGGGAGTTTTATGTCCCTGTCCTGAGGTAACCCGGCAGAAATACAAGCTGCTGTGATAAGGGTGACACTAACTGCATTTACCACGGTAGTATGACAGGGTCAGGCACCAAGGCCCAGGAATCTGGAAATGCGTGAAGGCCATGGCCTGACCAGGCTGAAATCCGTGTATGATTCTCTGCTCAGAATGCTCTTGCTCCTCTCCTACACTGGTGGATTCTGAACTCATCTTGGAAGGCAAGTCAGTTCCTCCTGGAAGCTTTCTCTGACTTGGTCAGGGAAAGCACTTCCTCTTTTGTGCTCCTAAGCCCTTTGCAATTTTCTGAAAGAGCGCTAATTATGCAGGTATCCGCAATGCCTCCGCTTTGCTCCATGCCAAAATAAGTGTAGAACTCAAAAGTTCTTTGTGGATGCCATCTAAAAATCGAAGTCCTTATAGATGTACTACACAAACAAATGTATTAATGAGCATTGCAGACTTTTTTAGTACCTCTGCTTTGCCCAGTTAGTTTTTCTCTACTTCTGGGTCTCAGAAGGGAACGTACTACATTTCTTGTTGCACAACTAGTAGGCCATGGAACCAAAAGCCCTGGAAAGCCCAACCTCTGCCCCAGCAGGCCTTTCAAACATTCATTTGTTATTGCTACTTTTGTAACTAAGATGTGTTTCTAGGGAACAATTGCCTTACTGGAGACTAAGAGAATATACCCATTCATCTTGTATGTGTCCATATGTAGTATTATTCTCTAGTAGGTATGGGACTCCAGTGGGCAAAACATCCATGTGTTGCACTTAATAGATACAATTGTATTTTTTAGAATGTGTTAAATTTCTGTATCAAATAGAGCCAACCAATGTATAATGGCTCAAACACATGTAATTTTATTTCTCACTCATGTAATCCAAAGTAGGTGCTCAGGGTGGTAGGTAGCTCTCTTCCATGCAGCAACTCAGGTCTCCAACCTCCATCCATATAGAGACTCCATTATTTTATAGAGTGTCATCCTGTTCTATACCAAATGGCAGAAACAGAAAGCACAGAGTGCACCGTATGGGAAGTTTAACTGCTCAAGCCTGAAAATAGCAAACGTGTTTCTTCCATTCATATTCCACTGGCTAGAACTTAGTCACAAATTCATGCCTAATTGCAAGGGAAGCTGGGATATGCCTTTTGCTGTGTTCCTGGAAAGAAGAAGGAATGGATTTTATCAAAGAACACATCAGTCTAAGTTCCCTCCCACATTTCCTTCTCCTCATACACTCCAGAGGAGATGGGTCACGACTGTATTGGGTTCCCACAGGTGTTCCCCATATTTGAAACACTCTTAAAGAGTTCTGTGTTAACACGTTATTTACTATATTAAGCCAAGTTTTTCCCACTTATTTCCATAATGATTTTGGAGATATGTTCCCAATTTTTCCACTCATACATTTTTGTATTTACAACAAAGAGTATCACAGCTTTTCCAGTGTATTTGATTCCTCCCACCCAAACTCTGTGTTATGGAAGCCAAGTACACTATTGATTTCTGGGCTCTTGTACATCTCCTAAAATAAATGAACGTGTTAAAACACAGCACACAGTAATTAGTCATTTCCCTGACTCCATGGGGCTTGACTTATTCAATGTCACAACTACTCAGCTGTCACTCTAGAAGATAGCAAGATTCCCTACCTGAAAAAGACCTTTGTAGATGCTGTTTCAGATTCTTCTGGTCAATGCATTTGACAGGTAACAAGTTAATTCTCTCTCTAAATGGAGTTTCTGGGAAATGGGCCATTTGATGGTAAGAGTGTTTGGCTAAACATGTGCAGAGTTCAGTGAGCAGGGTTTCTGCCACTGCTGCAAGAAGTCACTGCCAGGAGCTACTCAAGGCTGGGATCCCTGGAATATAGCTGGTGTCTACTTTGGGGAACTATGCATAACATGAGACTAGCCAGTTTAAGACTCTTTGTTTGTCTTCCAGCCTGAGAATGTTGGTAAACATAGATGAGCTGAAGAGGAATACTGACTTTTTGTTTTGTGTTTAATCAAGAATACTTTTAGGTGAATATTATAGAGTGATCATCTAAAAACGACTTTCAAAGTATTCTTTAAGTTCAACCAATAAGTAAGGAGATAAGGCTTTGAGTTGACTTTTCTATAATCCTTTGACTTTCTTCTCATGGTCACAAAATGGCAGCTGCTGTGCCATGCATCACCCCCTCACACAGTAGCATCTAAGACGGGAAGTAAGGAACAACAGACCTTTCCCTTGGAGTGTTCTCTGTCTTTTTTTTTTAAATCAGGAATGTTTTCTGCACACCTCCTACAGCACACTGCTTCTTGAGTCTTATTATTTGTTTCTAGACCAATCACTGCCTAATAGGAATAGAATGATCATGATTGGTTTAGAATTAGAACAATCTATGTCCTGGGGCATTGCCTCAAATTGTATCTGTTATTTGGATAAAATCTGGATTCTGCTAGAAGGAAGTAGGGATCATTGTTAAATGAGAAATCAGTGGTATCTACCACATTGCTCGAGAAGTTTCTAGCTTTTCCATTGTACAAAATATTCCTGAATATTATCACTTATGTCCACCCACAGAAAAGGTTTTATAAAATTATACTTTAATGCTATAATCTCACCCTCCCTCAGAGCATTTCTTTTTATTGTCATCATAACAACCACAATTAAGAGGTTTGACAATAAAGTTCACAAAACTTGCCACTGTGCACTTATGTTGGGAACACTATACAAACAACTCGGTAAGGTTTCATAACCTTGGTATATCAGTATTACACAGCCTTGTTAGTGTCGATGTGCGTGTCTTGCTGAGTGGCGTTCATTATTGTTGTTGCATGT